>PVJA010018273.1:0-40210 GCA_004027025.1 Myocastor coypus | reverse complement strand
AAAGTCCAGGTGCATGCTGGGCTCCCCACTGAGAAGCCCAAGGCCGGCCCAAGCTGGTTCCACCCACACAAGCTGTCCACTCACATCAGCAGGGAGCCTCTGACATACAAAGGCCAGGCCCTGCCTGGGGCTGGTTTCGAGTTTCCACAACACAGTAAATCGGTGTGTTTTTACTTCTCCATCTGTAAACATCTCTCCATCTAATACGGTAACTGCTGTTTATACAGAGCTATAAAAACAGAGGTCAGAGCACAATAAGATTACAGTCTTATTTCAATACACCCAGGCCATAATAAAATAAAATCTTACAAACGATCCTGAGGACCCATTTAGGGGTTCTTTAAGAATTAATGTCTGTCGTATGTAAGGATTCTGTTTGGGCATAATATTTTCCACAACTGTCAAGACCTATTTAGAAGGCAATCTCCTTGCGCTGGCACTTGATTTAGACTGTTTATACCACATGGAGGGTTGTTAATTCTGCACAGTCTGACTCAGGGGTGTTTGATTACACAAGGCCACCACCAGTGGGTGACACACGACGGGGCTGGTGCAAGGCTGGGGACCAGGTGCTCCATCCCCAACGGGATAGGACGTGACACCAGACTGGGGACACTCTGTGGTCTGGGTGGCATGGGCTTCTTGCAAGAGAGTTCTGGGCCTCAGAGAACCAGATGTGGCTGAGCTGGGTGCTGACGGTGAGTATAAGACTCCATTCACCTCTCAAAACTTGGTTTCCCATTTGTTGAGTGGAGGAGAAGCCTCTGGTCTCGCAAAGTGTCACGGTGAGGGCTGAGCTGCGTCCCCTGGCAGTGTGTGGCAAAGCCCTAAGCCCTGGTTCCACAGAACGTGACTCTACTTAAAGATAAAGGGAGGATAAAGGTAAAATGAGGTCCTTTGGTGGATCTTCACCTGTGTGACCGTGTCTTCTGAGAAGAGGTGGCAGGGATGCAGGAGGGGACAGAGAGCAGGCAGCATGGACAAGCCAAGGAGGAATCCTCAGAAGAAGCTGGCCCTGTCGACACCTCAGTCTGGACCACCAGCCTCTGAGAGGGCAAGAAAATCCCTCAGCTCGGTGTGCAGACAGGCAGGAACTTGGGAGGCTGCACTGCCTGGTCACATCCACCCTCCTCGCTCCCAGCAGAGCCCGCAGCAGGAAGATCTGTCCAGTTCAGGGGCTCTCAGTGTGAGATGCTTCACTGCCCTCTGACACAGCCCCCTCTCACGCATGCTGAGGCTCACCTGGACTGTCCCCCAGGAGGCTCAGGGCGAGGCTTCCTTCCTTGCTTGCTCGCCTGCTTCCCGCAACTCTGCTGCCACCCAGCCCGAGCTCCACTGCCTGCTCCGGCCAGTTGTCTCCTCAGGTGGCACCAGCTCCACAGTAGCACATTTCACCCTTCAGCCCAACACCCAGGGCAGCAGCCCAGACCCCCGGCCTCCATGGCCACTTGTCCCCAGCCCAGTCACCCCTCACTCCCATGTGTGCCCGACCAGCCTCGTGGGACTATGATCATTCCCAAAGCTGCTGTGACAAATGGGCGCAGACTCAGTGGTGGCACTTCAGGTGGAAGACTGAAGTAACCTAGTGCTTGAAATCAAGGTGTCAGCGGGTGGCTCCTTCTGGAGCACTAAACACTGAGCTCTCTCCTGGCTCTTCTGGCTTCAGAAATTGCACCTCTCTGTCCTCCCCCTCCCTCTCTCCCTCCACTCCCCTTGTCCTCCCCGTCTCCCTCCCCCCTCTTTCTCCCTCCACCTCTCCCTTTTCTTCCTCCTCCCCTCTCCTTCTCCCTTTCCTTCTCTCTCCCCCTCTCCCTCTGCTTCTCTTTCTCCCTCTCCCTCCTCCTCCCCTTCATGGGCCTATCACCACATCACTTTCCATGGGCCCTGTTTCCTACCCACTCCTTGATCCCTGAGCAGCCAAAATGACCCTTTTAGAATGAAAACTGGGACCCCCATCTCTCCTCCATGCCCCTGGGCAGCTGCTCGTGTCACTTGGAAGGGCAGAGACCACCCATGGCTCCACTCCTGCTCCAGCCTGAGGCCTTAGCTGGCCTCTTTCTCTGCTCCCTCCATGCACACCCTGGGCCCCTCCTCTCCTCGAGTAGGCCTTCTGGCTCTTGGAACACAGCAAACACAAGCACCCTCGGGGCCTCCTCCTCACTGCTCCTCTCCTCTTTGCCTCAGAGATGGCACTGCATGTGGAGACTGTTGAAATACCCCTGGAAGTAGGCCTACCATACTGCTTAAATCCCCACCTCCTTCTATGCGTACATCTCTCATCACTGTCAGTTGCCTATGTCCCCGTGACGATGGAGCTTGGCAGGAACAGGACATGGCATTCCTTCTCCTCACTGGAACTCTGCTCGGGCTGGCATGAGGGACAGGCACTCACAGTAGTGATAGGACTGGTGGCTGTGTACTTTGAGGAATGAATGATGGAGGATAAAACCTGAGCAAAGAATCTGAAGCAGCTCTTGAGCCAGAGACCACAGGAGCCAGAAAGCCACAGGAACACCTGCCCACCTGCCACGGCAAGCCCCTGGGAGCTGAGGATGCCCACTGTCCTGAGACTCTCGCTGGGGCAGGGGTCCCATGTTCATCTTTTGCCTTCCAGGATTCTAGCCAAGGGTCTGATACGTATTGGGTTCTCAGTAATTGCTTGAGAACCCAGGCAGGTTCTGCTGCTCCTGTAGCGGTCCCTCCATGCCAGAACCTTCCCTGAGGTGTCCCTCAGGAGATGGCAGTTGTGCGCCCTTTAAAATGAAGCCAGGGTCACATACTTTGTATCTGTCCATTGTGGGAGTTCAGTGAAAAACACCAGCCTGGTTTTCCAGCGTACAGAGGATGCGGTGGGCTCATCTGTTTCGTGCCACACTTCCCTCGAGGACCAGCCAATGAACAGCTGGGCCACCCAGCCTACAGATGGGACGTGAAGCAGAGCCATCCTGCAGTTGCCAGAGCCATGCCACTGGTGCACGGTGGGCAGGGCACAAACCCGGGGCTCCTGTCTGGCTCTGCACCCACCATAGCTCCATCCTCCGTTTCTCTCCTGTCAGCAGCCCCCATCATCCTGTTCCACAGTGGCTGCAGCTGTCAGGTCAGGGTCTGGGTGCCCTGTAAATTCTCTACCCATGCCCGCTACTGTGCTCTTATTGAACTTCATTGGAGGCTGTGAAGCATTTTGCCTGTGAAAACATTTTGGTGCAATCTTCTGGCCCTCAAAAATATTTTTATAGAACCAATGTATGCCTGGCCTGGGGCTGCTCAGGCTCACTGCCTTGCTTAGCCTCTCAGGAAAATAAACAAAGGTGAACACCCGGGATGGACTCCAACCAAACAGGCGTACACCCACAGACCTCTGCCCCATGCCCAGGGCGTCTGCTCACTCCTCTGTTCTCAGAAGAGGTGACAAGGGCCAGCGAGATGGTTCAGCAGTCTAAAGTGCCCGCTTAGGAAAGCTTACACAACCACAGAAACCACGGCTCTATCCCAAACACCACATTCAATGCCAGCCCACCTCCAGGGCAGGCTGAGCTGGCCATGATAATAAAAAAAGAAGAAGAGGAAGAGAAAGCAGAGGAACAGGAGAGGGAGAAAGAGGAGGGGAAGGAGGAGAAGGAGAAGGAGAAGGAGAAGGAGAAGGAGGAGGAGGAGGAGAAGGAGAAGGAGGAGGAGGAGAAGGAGAAGGAGAAGGAGGAGAAGGAGGAGAAGGAGAAGGAGAAGGAGAAGGAGAAGGAGAAGGAGAAGGAGAAGGAGAAGAGGTGACAAAACCCAGAGTGGACTGGGGATGAACCTGTAGTTACAAAACAAGATGGTGGCCCCTTTGTGTTTCACTTAGATACCTGCAGCTATTTACTGTACACATGCCGGCTGTCAAGAAACCATTCCAGTGCCTCCAAAGCCACCATTTCATAAATGCACAGCCATGGACCAGCCACAGTGTCCCCATTCTGCTCTTCCAGGAGATTTCAAGGAACACTGCCCAGCAACAAAGGAACCAGTGCATCCCCAGGAGGTCGTGCACAGTGAGGACATCACCCAGAAAAGCAGCTCTGATAGCTCCATTTGGAAACAAAGCCCCAGGGGTCAGAGCCCTGCTCAATGCTTGCCTCTGCAGACAGGTGGCCTAGAGGTGGCACATGGGAGCCACAGGGCCTGGGGACAGCCTGTGTCCTGATCTGGGTGCTCTGCAGACACACGGATTTGCAGTGGGTCCTTGAAGACTGATGCACTGCAACATCTGTAAACTTGTCCTCTTTAATGGAACGTTGTGGCAGTGAGCATCCTTGACACAAGGCACACACGACAAAGACACATCTGGCCTATCACTTTCCACACATGTGGACAGCCACAAGCCCAGGAGTGAGCCTAGGAATGCTGTCATTTGCCCAGAGCCTCCAGAAGCCAGGAGAGCAGGAAGGATTCTTCCCTCAGACCTCAGAAAGTGTAGGATTCTGCCGACACCTTGATTTTGCACATCCTGGTTCCAGGGCTGTGAGAGAAGATTTTCCAAGCCTGGGTCTCTGGCCTGGCTCTGTCCACATGTGCAATAAGTGACAAGCCGGATGTGTCTCTGTCGTGTGTGCCTTGTGCCAAGCGTGCTCACTGCCACAGCGTCCCATTAAAGAGGAGGACAGCAGCAGGGCGCTGGTGCTCTGCACACGTGGGGACTCGCCCTGCCTGTGCTCCTCTGGGCGGCTGCGCTGCCTCAGGCTGTGGCTGCAGGGGTGGCTTTGGGCAGCCCAGCTCTTTCTCTGGGATGAGCTTTTGCTTGGGTCCATCCAGATGTGTGTGCATCTGGAGGGCTCCGAGGGAGGCCTGTGGCTGGGAGGCAGTGAGGAGGGTGTCACTGAGTGTCTTGGGACTACGCAGTGACCAGGTGACCTCCTGCAGCAAGCGCTCCCAGTTCTCATCACGTAGATCATCTGACCAAGAATCCATGCACGCCTTGCTCCTGCCCTCCAACCTCCCTTCCCACCTGCTACTGGCCAGAATTCTGTGGTAGAAATGCCCATCCCATCATGGTCCTACCTGAACTGACGAGCAAGCGACCCTGTCACAAGGCTCTTTCACCAGCTTAATATGGCCTTCTCCTCACTGTGGGTGTCTCTTAGTATGGCCTCTACCAAGGACACCAGCTGCTGGATTTGGGGCTCCCCTTCATCAGTATGCCCTCCTCCACGTGACTTCCACAGCCATGATCCTGTGCTAAATACGGTTGAGATCACAGGTGGCTGGTGTTAGGGCTTCACACTGTCTTTTTGGGGGGCCACAATCCAGCCCACAGTGGGAAGCCCCACCACGGAGGAGCCAGGGCTACTCAAGCGGGAGCTCCTCATCCCCCTGGACCAGTAGGCCTGCTTGCCCCAGCCACCAGGACCATCAGCAGCAAGCTCCTTGCCTGCAAACGATGGTCCATTGCCTGTAAACTGTTTGTAAAGTTTTAAATAAACACACCAGCCTTGTGAAGTCTGGTGACTCACGGCTCACCCGGGGTTTTGGCAGTGCTCAGCAAACCCTGCAGTCCCACACCCTGAAAACGAGCCCAGTGGACAGCACCAGCCAGGGCAGCCAAAGATAAGTGGCCCTGCAGCAGCAGCCCAGAAGTGTCAAGGCTCTTCCATGCCCTTGCCAGACTGGATGGGGCCCAAGGACACACAGAGGGGACCTGGGAGGACTTCTTGCTTCCTCCAGTTCAGATCCTGGTCAAAGGAAACTTGGGTCTTCCCCTTGTCTGCCTCAATTTCCCTATTGTATAGGGCAGTCTGACCATAATTGGGGAGTTAGTGAAACACTTCCTCCTCTTGGGTGGGCTTTTTTTTTTTTTTGCCCTAGTAGGAGTCAGTGGACCTCAGTTTACATAAAAAAAAAAAAAAAGATGCCAATTTATCCCTTGTCACTTGGGGTCACAATTCAGGCCTCAGATAAGGTCTACTGGCCAGGTAAGGATGATTTTAAATTCTTTTAAGTAGTGGCCAAGATTTAAAAGTTGGCACACTTCATGTGAATCGCAAGCTTTACGTGAAAAGTCCTCGCAGGTAGGCAGTGAGGAGTCTGCACCATCTCTGAAAGGAGGCGTGAGGATGGGTCGGGACCTCCTCGGTGCGCAGGCGCTGGGTGCCCTCTTGGGTCACTGTGCTCTGGGCCTTTCTGTCACCACTGTATCCTGCTTGCCAGTGCAAGGAGACACAGTGGTCCTCGAATCCTGTCCCACATCGCTGAGGATGAGAGACCAGCTGAGAGGTACAGTGCTTCCAAAGAGTGATGAGAAGGGATGGACTGAGCAGACGATACAGCTTCCCGCCACCTGCCCCAGACACCCCTGGGTCCCAAGGCCGTCCCCAACCTGGAGCTTCCAGAGGGTTCCACACCTAAGGGACCTATCAGTGTGGCCACTGACCTTGAAGTCCCTGAGGGAGCTGGACCAGGCCACAGTGCTGGGGAGATGTCTCCAGGAGATGGTTCAGCCTATCCCAGGCTGTAAATAGAACCCCGCACAGGATCAGGGGAAAATGATGCCTGAGAATTGGTTAGCACACCAACTACAGCCTCTCCTTTGTCATTATCACTGCGGCCTGACGCTCCTGGTGGTAGGTGGCTGTGCCCTCCTTCTGGTCCCCCAGAGGCAGACTCTGCAGCCAGGACCACCAGGATTGGGCCTGAGGGAGGCAGGAGCCCAGGAAACACCAGTGAAGTTGCAGCCCCATGCAGACAGTCCCAGGTCTAGAAGTATCAGTGCTGCTGCTACCTTGGAAGCTGGGTGGCAGCCCCCAAAGTGCTGTGGCCTGGCATCAAGAATGTCAACGACATCTGCTGGAAATACGCTTGCCTTTCGCATAGGCTTGAGATTTGCACTCCATCCCACACGCCCACATTTGGCTTAATGTAAAATGTATCAGATGTCCCTTCCCTACACAAACTGAGTAAGCCCTAGTACCTGAAGGGCCTCACATCGGCCTGTGCCACCTTGTAATACCTGGAACACACACATATACACACAGACACAGACACAGACACACACACACACACACACACACACACACACACACCTCTTATTCAGCAGCAGAGACCACAGGAGCCACTGGCCATCCATCTCCTGTCCCCCAAAGATCCAATTCAGGAAAGTAGCCCAGAGGGTCACAGCTCTCCTGGGAGGCTGAGGGACACAGTCAAACCTGTGTTTCGTGGTGACTGAGCAGGGAAGGAACAGGAAGGCTGAGGAGGTGGGGAGCGATGAAGGGTCTGCTTCTGGGCCCTGGGTGGAGGGTGCTACCTGGGTTGGCTCTCTGCTGGGCCCTGGGGAGCCAGGCCAAACCAGAGAGGGGACCAGGGACTCAGAGTGGGTGAGGAGTGAAAGGCTGAGGTGACAAGCATGGCTCTCAGGCTCCCACCCTGGGAAGCTGGACAGATGGTGCCCTCTCTCCTGTGGAGCAGAGGAAGAGCAACAGCTTTGAAGGGCTATGAGGTGTCGTTACCCCACACTGATGCTGTGGCCCTCCAGGGGACACATCCAGGTGACAGACATCGGGCTGGGAAATGAGAACGATGGCTCTGAGCTGCAGAGTTAGATTTGAGGTGACAGCAGCAGAGGCCACAGTAGTAGAAGATGTCACCCAGGGAAAGGAGGCAGGCGAGGGCAGTAGGGGAGCCTTTCTCCAGAGCCAGGCCGGAAAGGATCCCAGGGGAGACTGAGTCCTGGTTACTGAGGCTGTGGCAGAGCCAGGAGAACAAAAGACCTGGCGGTGAGGGCAGAGTTAGATCCAGGAGCCTCCCTGGCTCCACAATGTGGTGGACAACACAAAGGAAAAACTGTTTTTCTTAGTGCTTGCAGCTTGTCAAATTCTACTGCAACACAGGGCCCAGCAGGCCGTGTAGAGGTGCCCAAGCCTGAGTAAATGCTGCAGAATGAACGAACCCCGGGCTTCAGAAGCTTGGCGTCTAGGTGGGGTATGCAGTTAGGGGATGCGCAAGGGGGTTCTGCAGCCCTTCCCTGCCTCAGCAGTCAGGCCCTCTCTGGCTCCCCTGGCTCTGTCTGGTCTTGAGATCCAAACAGGGCAACTAATTGGCCCCCGGGGTCAAGCACTTTCCCAGAGCCCCCCTCCACTGCCTCTCACATCCTTCAGCACCTGACTAGGCCTTGCAAAGAGAAGGATGTTTGTGCATGAGAGCTGATTGGTTTTTGACAAATCCAGCTTGGCCTCTTTTTCACACCTACTTGCCCCCTAGAGGGTGGAAACCTGATGCTTAGCGATCTGCTCCAAACCCTTCAGGGGTGTGGTAGTGTTCGCGGAGTAGAATTCCCAGCAGAGCCAGGCTCGGTGGATGTGATTAGCAGGTGTGGCTCCCAGGCTGGGAACCGGGTGGTCAGTGGTCAACACAGGCAGGTGTGGAAGGAGGGCCAGACCTCCCTGGCCAGAAATGTCAGACTGTCCAGAGAGGTCTCTTTGCTCTCATTCCTGGGTAAGTTTTCCTCCTCTCTCTTAGTTCCAGCTCACCTATTTCTCCTTTCTTCCCTCCATCCTTCCAGTCCTTTCTTAGAATCTCAGAGGAAGAAAACTAAGGTTCCACCTATTTGTTTTATAAAGGAAGCGACACAGCCAGTGAAGACTACACTGAAGCTACACCAAGGAAGTCACTTACATGGGGCACTAATGTGGTCATGACCAGTGCCACCATCACCACTACTATTGCTACCACCACCACCAGCATAGCTGCCCCCCTCACCGCCATCCTCATCAGCACTGATCTGTTTGTATGCAGCGTTACTCCTAAAAGGACTCAAGGTATCTCAGGCTGCCACAGATCCAGGGGCTGCAGCCCCTTCCAGATACCCTTTGCTGTCCTGCCCTTCCCAGCAAAACCCCTAGCTGAGCTCACTTAGACTGAGGGGAACCCAAGGGCTGGGGACACGGCAGACTCAAGTCTCCTCTGCTTCTCCCTCCTCCCCATCATGCAGGAGGTGTGTTCTGCCATCTAGATTTCTCTGCCAGCTCTCCTGCCCTTTATCATTTCTCATTCGTACACACAGCTGTTCAGACTCCCATCTCCCTTGCCTCTGATGTGACAGAAGTATCCTGGAGAAGACAAATGAGAAGCCAGCAGCCAGGGAAAGTGGCAGAAGGGAGGTGCTTGTGGACGAAGCCTGAGGCAGCACCGCAGGGGTCTCCTCTCCCACCAGAGGCACACGCATGGGAGGCCACTTCCCCTCTCTGCACCTTAGGCTACCCTGAAAGCCCTCAGTGCTCACATTCTACATTCTTAGAGCAGCCTGAGGAGGGAGGGCAGGCCTCTGCCAGGCGTTCCCGGAGGAGGGCACGGGAAACACTTGTCATAGCCCCAGCCCTGACACTATGCTCAGCAGGGGCTGGGGCTCCAGCCACCAGCCTTCTTGACCCACCACTCTTTCTGGAAGTTTCTCTGGAGAGCCTTCACAGGCAGGGCCTGGCTCACCCCCACAGGGGCAACCTGAAGGAACAGACATACCAACAGCCACTTTTCCAGGTATGGCCTCCGGGTGAGCTGTGGACCATAGCTGCTCCCCTTCCCACCTAGGGCCTCCATTTTCCCCTCCTGCCCCATTTCCCTCAGACCAGCCCTTCACTGCCTGGAATTTGGAATGTAGGTCTCTTCTTTGGAGGAGCAACCAGAAAGACTCCACTGTCAAGGCACCCTTGGGAAGAGTTTGAGGTGCAGAATGAGGAGGGAAGGGACTGAGGACTTCCAGCCACTTGTGGCCTCCAGGGAGTATAGAGTGAGAGGCTCAGCCAGGCCCAAGTTCTGCTGGACAAAGACTCAACCTAGAAAGCCACTTCCCCAGCTCGGAACTTGCTGTAGGGTAGTAGCCAGGGCTTGAGAACACCAAGGGTAGTTGTGAGTCACAGCACAGCTGACCCAGCCGGGTCTGTCAAGTGGTCATTTTCAGCCTGGCAGGCAGCATGGGTACACATGACTTCCAAGTGCCAGTCTATTCAGGAAAATGGGAGCAGGACAGCCCCAAAATACAGGCAGCCCAGCCAGGAGCAGCACCCTCTCTTCCCACCCTGAGGTGGGGGCAGCATAGTGGTCTACAGGACAGATTGTGATGCACCTGCTGCACAGCAGGCCCTGGGCTGAGCCCTCCACCAACATCCTGGGGTGCATGGGTCACTTTTGTGGTGACACAGGTCCTGAGGGTTATACTTGTGCACAACTAGCAGCATAGATACTGTGCCAATTCCACACCCTCCCAGCCTAACTCCTAAGTTTGGCCTACATGCCTCCCTTGTCCTGTTGCCTCTGCGTCCCTCCTTCTACCCATAGCACAGAAGACAAGGCCAGGGCCTACAGCCAGTGGCAGGCCCATCCTGTGCATCTGTGGTCCTGGAGTAATGGGGATGGGCCAGATGACAGCACACTGGATGGCCGAGGACCCACGCAAAGGAGGGGGTACTGGGGGATGGAGTAGCCAGCACCCCAGAGAACTTGGCATGGCCTGAGCTATTGTTATGCAAAAATCATTGGCAGTCCCAGGAACAGGACTGGGGTAGGCAGGATGGCAGGGCTGCAGTATCTGACAGGGAGAAAGGCCCAGGACTGGACTGGACAGGCAGAGCCCCGTGGTGGTAGCAGTGGTGGTGAGGGGTGGTGGGCAGTGAGGTCACTGAGCAGGGCAGGGGCAGGACTCAGGCTTGGCAGAGCTGGTGACCAGCAGAGGGCACTGGGAGCCCCCCTGGCCGGCTGGGCTGGCATAGGGGCTTAAGGCCAGGTTGGCACATGGGTCAGGATCCACTTCGCACGTGTGTCATTCTTCATTCCATAATGAATATGTGAAACACCTGCTCAGGTCTCCAGACTACACAGATGAGGGGGACACAAGGAGGACTTGGTGGGGTCCTTCAGCGCAGCAGCTTCAGGTGCCCCAGCCCAGGGAGACCCAGAGCCTGCCCCTCTTCCTTCAATGCCCATGCTGTCCCTCAGCCCTCCTCAGACCCCAGGCTTCTCTTTAAGTCCCCAGTGGGAGGCCTACTTCCATCTGCCTTGACCCAAGCCTTTTAGTAGTGCTTCCCCTTGTCCCAGATTGTTTCTTCCTCTGTGTGGCTCTGCTTGCCTGTGGACACCATCTCTTAGGAGGGACAGGTATCCCCTTCCCAGCTGGAGGCCAGGTGATGCCTTGCAGAACCTTTGCAAAAAGAGATAAGCTGTCCTGAAGATATATGCTGAATTACCTTATAAAGGATCCCAGATAATCAGCAGATAATCATGGGGCAGTTCCAAGTTCCCATTAAAAAAAAAAAAAATTAAGTCCAAGCCCCCGAACTTCCCAAAGCCATGGGATCAGCACCTTCCAGGTGCTTCTCATTTATTCAATATCAGGCTGTTACCCACCCTGGAGATGCATTCCACCCAGACCATAACTGCTAGAGGCTCTGGGGGTGAGGCAGCCCTGAGCCCTGGACAGGGTGGCCAAGTGGAAAGAGGGGCCCCTTCTGCAGCGCAGTGCATGGATTCGCTCACTTCAGGTCGGAAGGCCTCTGCCAGCCTGGTCCTAACTGTGAGCCAGGCCAGGCTCTCCAGGGCATCCTCCCCAGGGCATCTTGATGGCATCACAGTTCCAAGGCAGCAGTCATTCCTGGCCACATTCCCAGCCCTGAACCATGTGGCACTGTGTCCAACTGACATCCCAAGGCCAGGTTTTGTCTGGAACAGCTCAGTCCCACCACAGCCCATTTTGTCCAGCCTCAACATCCACACCCCTCTCAAGGTGACCCCTAATTTTGCCTTTCCACTTCCAGACCATTTACTCAGACATCCAGAGCACCTCCTTGGGGTGTAAGCAGTCTCTGGGTCGGTCCTTCTGGACATCCAAGCCTTTTTTAGCCCTCTGTGGAAGCCATACAACTTGCTGAGAGTGTGGGCTCTGGACTCGGAAAGTCAGGAAGCAGGGTGAGGGAGAGCTAGAAAGATTCCAGGAAGTGGTAAACAATCTGGGTGTTGAAGGGTAAGTAGGAGTCTGCAAGATAAAGAACAGAAGTAGAGAAATTTAGGCAGAGAAAGTAGCAGAAGCCAAAGGTTACAGGCATGAAATCCCTGGTGGGTTTGGATAAAGGCAGGAGTGGGGTAGCTGCAGAACACGCAGAATTCTCGGGTGCTTGATCAAGATGGGTCCATCCATCTGGTTTCCAGGAAAGTGGAGGCAGTCCTTCACACAGCACCCACAATCAGTTCCCCAGCCTCCAATGACACTGCTTTCAGCTTGCTCTGGCTTTTCCAACCCAGCACCCCATCCCCAGAGCTCTCCAAGGAACCCCCACAGCGTGCGCTGTCTGGCCAGACCCCGCAAGCCCACTCCTGGCCAGGGCTCCGCGCTGTGCCCATATCGGCCGTCATCTCTCCTTCTCATTCATTCACTCACTGATCCTTATCCCAACCTTCCGGTGCTTCAGACAGGCCGTCCACTTAATTTCACAAAACTAAACAGCACGCTCCACTCTCTCAGGATGCCTCTAAGCATGATATGTTCTGCAGAATGTTTTTCAGAACAGTGAAAAATTTAATTCCACCCCCCCCAGCATCAAGATGTGTCAAACATAATTTATGCCTAGACATAATTCATCCCTAAAGATAAACATTGAACCCCAAGAGAGGAGAGGTGGCTGCAAAATTTCCAGGGGAAGGGGCTAGGAGTGGGGTCCACCTCCTGATTTCACCACAAAATGTTGAAAAAAACATAAATACAACAAAGGTAAGGTAGCTAACCCAGGGCCTGGTCTGGTCTGGGTTTCCTTCTAGGACTGCTGCTGTGTTTTTGTTGTTGTTGTCGTTGTTGTTTTCTTTCTTTTCTTTTTAAAAAATTTTTATAGGCCTCTTTTCTATCTGTTGGACTGTTGCTCTGTCTTGCATAAAATCTCTCACAATAGAAGTCTTCAATTAAAGTCACCTGCTGGTCTTTGTCAGCTGAGCTTGACGCTGTCAAAGAACGCAGAGCTCCTTAAGCCAATACAAGTCATTAAGGGGGAGGTGAATCAGAGCCCCGACATGGCGGACAGGAGCCATCAGTAATCAATTGATATCTTCCTCTGCTGGAGGCGGGGTCCTGGGGAGCCCCGCTACACACCACCTCAGCACAGAGGCCTCTACCCCTGGATCCAATTAGGCCTGGGCTCGGCAGGCCCAAGGCTGCGCTGAGAGGCCATCAGTAGGCGAGCCCATTAATAACTCGCCAGTGCCCTGCGCATTGTAATTGTCAGGCTGCAATTTACAGTAATCCTCCGATGCAAAAGCCTAAATCGCTGCAGCTGATTGGAAATTCATACGCCCATCCGAAGGAGAAAAACACACGCTGCGCGGGTTAAAAGGCCAGAGCGCGCAAGTGTGTGTGTTGAGTGACAGACATTTTAGTACTAGCCTGGGACCATATTTTAAAAGGTCACTGAAAACTCTTGGCTTGGGCCCTCTGACAAACAATGAATGTTCCATATATTTATTTGCCATCTCTTTGTTTTTACAGCAAGCAGAATAAATGAGTTAAATGACGTTGTGCGGGCCTGCATATTGTCAGCACAGGTTATAAGTCATTATTAAACTCCATCAAATCAAACCAAACCCGGTCAAGGCAATGAGACTAAAAGTTATTTGCATTCCTTCTGTCATAAAAAATCATATCCCCTTACTCAAGACTTTCGTTTCTTTATTAAATGCAGCCACAAGAGTATTTCAGGTCTGGCAATATAAGCTCAGGAAAACCTTCTCAGTATAACTCAGTGTAACAGCTTAGACCCGATTCCACTAAAAAGTCCCAGCTGAGCGTATCTGGGCACTCAATCAAGACATACATATTACTTTTAAATAAGATTAGCCTCTATATTTTGCTGCTTATGTTAAAACTTTTCATGTCATTCTCTGCTTTTATATAAACTCCAACATAATTCTGTTTTAGCAAAATACTTCAAACAAATTAAAAACCTCAAGCCGAACGTGTCCTTAACAAAAACTTGGTTAATGGCATCACAATGTGTTTGCTGACACTAAAGCACTTTTAAATAAGATGAATTTTCCCTCCACTTCCCTGCATTTGCAATTATACAGCACGGCATTGGCTGTCGGTTACAACGGCAAACACAGCAATCTGTGCTCGGGATATCACTTGATCAATAACTTACCAGCAACATCTGTTTAAAAAATTGTCTTTCCCTATCTGTCTGCAGTTGGGTTCTACATTAACTGTGGAGTGGAAGGTGATCAGCAGGAAATACTTGGGGGACAAAGAGGCTTAGGGTTCATGGGTAGGCGGCAACAAGGGCACTTGTGTGACAAGCTAGGGAGTGCAGACTACAGCTCCTTCCTGATCCCCAGGATAGGCAGGGGGCAGGAAATGAAGACACAAAGCAAATGACTGCGGTGCCTCTGGTCCTGATCCATGAAACACCTTTGATGGGGTGGCCAGAATGAAGAGTACTGGAGTTGGGAGGGAACCACCTGGAACAGCGAGTGCTCTGCGACTCAGGCAGGTTCCTGGACCCTGGGTGGCACAGGCAAGCATCAGTCCAGGCATCTTCTTCTGTACACCCACCCACGGGATTCAGTGGTATCCTTGGTGGATGAGAGGAGCGCTGTACAAGCCAGTGCTTCCCACCGCAAGGCCCGCAGAACTGCGCACCAGCTTCCTAGTTCAGCCCAATTCTTACAGTGTCTCTTTCAGCCTGGGAACAGCCCTTGGGGATGGGTAGGCACCTGCCTTTCCCATTTGACACGCTCTAAAGTGAGGCTCACAGGGGTTGGTGTCACCCCCTAGTGTGGCAGGCCAAGTTCTCAGACGGCAGTGATTCATGCTCCTTGGGATACACAGGGTACACTTCCACCCCTGGGGTGTGGGAGACTGTGGACTGTGATAGGTGTCACTACTGTGGTGAGGCCACCTTGGATGGCACAGCAGAGGGACTTGGTAGGTGTAATTGAGGTCCCCAAGCAATTAGCTTCAATATCCCTGTGTCAGAGACCTCCTAAGATAGGCTGCTCTACAAGCCATGGCAAACCTTGCCCAAAGATAGGCTCCACAGAAGGAGGTGCTCCCACTGGCCTCAAGGCCGAAAGCTGCCAAGTGCTGTCTCCCAGAACAGGGATTCTGCCTGCCGTCATAGGACAGTAGTCATGAGGCCTGGGAAGAACAGGGCCAAGCTACACACAGAAAATGTGAGGCAACAAACGTGTTTCGAGCCATTAACTGTGGCAGCTTATTCCGTGGTCACAGAGAATGAATACACATGACTATGAACCCCAGGCCTCCTGCCACCAGCCAAGCAGCCCACATTGTGGCCCTCTTTAGCTCTGTGCAGATACCCTGTTAGGGCTAGCTAGCTTCTCAGTTGCTTTTATCTGACCTCTTTCTCCACCTCCAATACTTTCCTACAGCTGACCCAATCCTGGACTTGGCCATCCCTGCTGTCATCTGGGCACTTCCATAGGGTACAAGCACCTTTTGTCTTTCGAAACCCTGGAACAGCAGCACCCTCCACATCAGTATAAACTCTCTTGGTAAGCCAGTAAAAATTAGCACCTTACAGAACAGCCAATACTTTTAAAAACACCTGACTAAATATTTCATAAATGCAACCCAGAAAATTCCTACAGTAGATTCACTGGATTTACAACCATCAAACTATATTAAACTTACAGCATGGAGATTTATCCCCTGTTAAATGGAGTCTCGTTTTGCTAATATCTCACACTGATCCCAAAGGATCTTCAATTCCTTCGAGCCTTCCACAGGGCTCCCCAACCTAACTCTAAGGAAGCTCTCAAAGGCCTCTTTGTAAAGCTGCTGTTGCTGCTGCTGCTGCTGCTACACTTGGGTCAACAAGTTCTTCCAATCCAGTGCTCTTAACAGAGGCAGCTGTGGCAGAAGCAGGGAGAAGGGAGGGCAGCACCCCTCCCCGGATGCGCTGGTGCCTGTGGTTCCACCAGGGACCCTGTGTTTATTAGCAGTTCCCCCACCTTGGCTACACATGAGGATGTCGGGCAACTTGGCATGAAAAGCAGGTGCTCCAGGCTTACCCAGGATTCGGACCTTATGAGGTTCATCTGTGTGGCTGAGCTACCTCTTACATTTGAGAAACCAAGACTCTAAGAGGAAAGAAGAAAATAGTTGCTTAAGGAAGTAGTTTTAAACTGCAGCCTAGAAAAATACACTCCATCCTTAGGTTTGCAGGGATACCATTATCCACACTGAAACTGAAACTCTAGGTTAAAGTGTAAGTTAATTTTGGAGGATTTATAGGGATCACATACCTTACATAACTCCTCAGAAATAGCCAGCGCTTTATTCGTAACATAACTGACCTCTTAGAAGCATCTGGGGACTCAACATCTATAGAATAATGTAGTCTACTAAAGAGGCCTCAAAGGTCCCTGGTGCTGCAAAGCAGCTCCTGGGGCAGATGCTCTGTAGGGGGACCCACACACACAATTGTTCCTGAAAGCCAGCCAAGCCTTACCCCTCCTGGGATTGCTTCCTAAATGTACAAGTTATTGTTGACTGTGTCCTGGTCAGTTTTTATCAAAAGTGAAATGGGGTTGAAATTCCATTTCATACAAACGTCACCAGACGGGGCCCTGAATGTGCAACCCGGGATACTTAGCTTCACTCAGGGATGCTCACTCTTTTGTGAAGTGGGGGAAGTACTTAAGAGTGTGAAGTCCTGAATAAATGTCATCACTACTATTTTTTAAAATTTTATTAGGAAATAACAATGAGACAATTTCAAAACACATTAATAGTCACAATAATTAATATAATGCATATTGTTGTTTTCATAGTAGTTGTTCAGAGTACAAGATGCAGACATGATAACTTTTCTAAACACTATTGGTACAAATATTTCTTCTCATTGAACTAAGAGTAAGTAGTTGTATGTATAGTTCAATAGTCCATAATAGTAATGGGTTATCAGCAGAACTGGCAATGTCAGAAGTCACTGACGAGCATTTTACAGCTCAGCATACTAATCTGGCTTCACTTTTTTCTTTTTTTCTTTTTTTCTTTTTTTTTTTTTTTTTTTTTTTTTTTTTTTTTTTTTTTTTTTTTTTTTTTTTTTTTTTTTTTTGTCATCACTATTATTTAAACTCAGCTACACTTGTCATTATGTTATGTCCCCTTTTAACATCCCAGGAGCAAGTGTCATTTCCAGAAGGTGCTAATCACATCAGACACTGAATCAATCCATGGTCACAAATGAAGAAATGAAGGTTCCAAAAAACAGAAAGAGGGCGAGTGTGGTTTTAGGAAACTGCAGCCTTGCCCAGCCATGATTCCCATCTTCCTCACATCCGTGTTCACAGTTACACTCTGGGGCTCTGGGAACTGAGGCGCCAGGGCCCACTGCTTTCGTGCGCCCACATTCTCAGCACTGGGAGAAAGGCCAGATCCCTCAGGAGCATGGCTGGGGCACAGCAATTCCAGATGCCTAGAAATTCCCAGGCACTGGCTAACACTGCCACACCATTGTCAACAAAATTAGTCTTCCTGAGACTGAGTTCTGGAAAGGCTGGGTTTTCTATTTATACATGCACACAATCTTAATTTGGGATTCTGATTTATTGGGAAACTGACTCATCCCTTTATTCTGAAATAGTAAGCAGAAGTTTAAAGACTACAACAACTAACCACCAAACGAAACCCAAGGTGGGCTTTGTGGCTCTGAAAAAGAACGTGAGGCTCAAACACAATTTTATAGAAAGCTGCTTACCTCCCACTGCCAGCCTGCTCTGCAGCCTGGGATTCAGGTACAAAAAACAGAGATGTGATGGCCCATGGAGGAGGGCAGAGCAGCAGAAGGTAACCTGGGGCTACAGCCCCGTGTGGCACACAGCAAAGAGCACCCATGGTCCACAGCTCTGCCCACTTACCCCAGTCAGTACCACTTTCTAGGTACAGTCTGGACCAAAGGGCATTGGTGCATCAATAGCCATCCTAGTCCCAAAGGATCAGGACTGACGCAACAGTGTAAGTACCAAAAAAGGCGGGAAGAGACAAATGGGGTGAGGGAAAGAAGCTAGTACTCATAACAAGTCTGTGTTTTTAAAACTACTCTCCCTTGACTTGGCTATGACCAATCTACGCTCCAGATATGACTGCCCATGACAAAGACAGGTATGTCATGTTCTGTCCCAAGCTCCTAGAAGAATGCCTGAATGCTGAAGGTAAAGAGACGAGCTGAGCTGCCTAGCAGCAAAAGCAGAAAGGGAAGGTATGGTATCAGTGGCAAGATGTGTAGGGCCCAGTCCAGGCACACCTTAGGGACTGCTCAGGCTTCTCTTTACTGTTTGTGTCCCTGCTGTAACACATTGATATTCAAGAGGGGCTCTTTCCCCTCCCCTCAGAGCCAACATTAAAAACAGAATCAAGCATTGCCCCATCTCTACTCTTCTGGTAAGCCTGCCACTCCTGTGCCCCTCCTTTGCTGCCCTTCACCCCTCATGGGGTCCCTAATGCTGCCAGAGGCAGGTGAAACCAGACAGCATCTAACAACCACAGCTGGCTGAGATTCTACTGCAGACACAGATGCATGGCACCAGGACCCCAGAATGTGTGGCAGCAGCCAGATACAGGAAGACGGAGCCTGGAGGCAGGCAATGTGCACTGCTCAGACTGAAGTGGGCCTGAATGCTGGTGTCGTGCTGGGCACACAAAGGGGCTCTGGAGGCTGTGGAGAAGGCAGTAACAGAAGATACTGCTCCTCACCCTGAGATGGGCAGAACCAATGCTTGGAAATCAGGCTTTTCTCTGTGATGGGTCAGCAAAACCAGTGCCAATGAACGTGGACTGGTCAGCAGGCACTTTGCTCCATGACCAAGAACTGCAAGCCGTGCTTGGCCAGTGCCATGTGACCTGTACTCCACCATGAGATGGGACCAGTGACTAGAAAACTTCTGGCTTTCTTTCAGTCATAGCTACAAGGATGTCCTCTGGGCATCAACAGAGCGGGCTCTCCAAGGGTCTGTACCCTTTGTAGGGCAAGCCTGAAGCCTGTGTTGCTAGGACCCACCAGAACCACAGGTCTACCATGAAGGTATCAGTGGCCTTGTAGATGTCTGAAATGCAGGCCAGGTCTCCATGAGTTTAGCATAAGGGCCTGAGAAGTCCTACAAAGAAACTCCTTTAACCCTGAATTGCTTAATCAAGAAATACTTTGGTTGTCCCATGAATATGCTTAGGACATCTCATCTCCATCTCAGAGGGCAGACTCAGGCACTGGGCAAGTGAGGAGGGGCTGGATGCTGTATCTCACAATGGAAGGCAGTGTTCAAACCCAACAGGACATGCTTGATGCTAGTACTCTGCAACCAGCAGGTACCGTTTCCTTAAAAAGGTAGAAGAGCCTCAGCAAGAGGATCAGTGCAAGTTCAAGACCAGCCTGGGCTACAAAAAGTGAGCTCAAGGCTAGCCTGAACTGCATAGCGAGACCCTGTCTCAAAAAAGACAATAAGACAAAAAAAAAAAAAAAAAAAAAAACAGGTAGAAAAAACAGTTCAAGATACAAATAGCACCCCAGTAGCACTGCTCCAATCTCTAACAGTTTCCTCAGTTTGGCTCTGCCGACTACCACTTCTCAGCTCATCCCCTAGCCAGGAAAAAACATAAGGCATTACCAAGATCAGAAAGCACACTGCTCATGTATAGGGCAAATGTGCCGCTGCAGGCCTGCCTCTTGTGAGGCTGCGCATGTGTGTGTGAGAAGGCCACATAGGCTCTGGAGGCCATGTAGGCTCAACTCAGTGTGGTCAGGTTTTGTCAGGATATAACTCAGTTTTCTTCATATTCACAAATGCCTCAAATGTCATTCTTTACAACAGAGTACCACTCCTGACATATTCTTTATTATTAGAGACTGGATCTTGCTTTGTAGTCCAAGCTGGCCTTACAATCACTATGTTGCCCAGGCTGGTCTCGAACTTGTAGCAGTCCTCTTGCCTGAGCCTCTTGAGTGCTGGGATTACAAGTGTGTACCACCATGCCCAGCCTATTACTATTATGTGATTTTCAAATATCTTCTTCCATTCTTTGGGTAGGCTTTTTACTCTTGATAATGCCATTTGAAAAGATTTGATTTTGGTGGCACCTATTTTATCAATTTGTTTTTCTTTTGGACCCGCTTCCAGGTCAAACAATTTTCATAGACTTTTTTTTTTTTCTTGCTATGCAGTTCAGGCTGGCCTTGAGCTCACTTTTGTAGCCCAGGCTGGTCTCGAACTTGCAGTGATCTTCCTGCCTCTGCCTCCCAAGTGCTGGGATTACAGGTGTGCACCACCACACCCGGCTTAAAGTAGACTTTTTATGGTTTTCAGGATCTCAGAACTAAGAGCCTGAATCAGTGCCTAAGATGCTGGGGGCTCTTCCATGCACAAGAATCACATGTGACAATAGTTATCACATCTTTGTTTCTAACAATTGGAAACACTACAAATATCTTACAAGGAGGAGATAAACGAGGGCATTTCCCCACAGTGGCCTAACATGTCTCTGCGGCCCTGCAAGGCATATGCACACCATGTATACATATGCAAGCACCACATTCTCCAAGTCAGTGTACAATATATCATGCCTTACTTCAATTATGAAAACAGGTGAATCTGACAAGAAATGTTCTCAAACATATTGATGTATGGAAATGTATTTAGGAACAAAATCGTTTGTGGATCTTTAAAAATTCTAAGAGAAATGGAAAAGTTCTGCAGTAGGACCATGTTTTCCACTTCGTAGAGCTTTGTGTACATCTTTATGTTTTTATTATAAGCATATGACTATCTCTCAAAGAAAAAATACTCTTAAAAATGTTCACTTTTTAAAATAATTTTTTAATTATTATTTTTGTTTCAGAACCTTTGTTTATTCACTCATTTTTATGGCCGGCTCAACCCACCCCGAGGGCAGGGCTGGCGCAACATGTGGTGCCGGGGATCAAACTGCAGTCCCTGAAGTTGCCCAAGTTTCCCCAAGCAGGGGCTTTAGACCACTGAGCCATCCCACCGGGCCCCAAAAATGTTCACTATTTGAACCACTTGATTGAGCTGCAATTCTCAAAGTTCCTTTCTCCCCCAGCCAGGGAAGGGCAAGAGCGCAGGACTTCAAGGACACCAGAGGTGTAATCAGTTTGCAAAGGGACACATGGCATTGAAGTCATCAGATAAATGGTGCTTTTCAGCTTAGGCTCAAAAGATCTGGATGCACCCCAACCCCAGCAGTCTATGCTGAAGGTCAGAGGCAGGAATCACAGAAGCCCAGAGCCCAGCACCGGTTGGGTTGTGTAAAAATGCAAACATGAGCACTAGTGGGTGTTGTCCCCAGGCCCCCTGCTCCTGGCATGTGGGCGGCAAATGCCAACCCCCATGCTAACTGACAAAAATGGCTGGCTTAAGGATCACAGGGTAAAATGGGAAAAGAAGTAAGTTTGGGTCCCATGGTAATCTAATACTAATTCAAAGTGGGGTTTTGCCATATGGTGTTAGATAAATATTTTCTCAAGTTTTGAGCTGGGTGTTGAATATTGAATCTACAAATGGAAGCAAGACAATACCCGACTCCTTAAGAGTATCCCTTCTAGGAGGTGTGGGACAGCTAGATGTGGTTGATTTTAAGTGCCTGTGATGCACACTCTAGTGGTGGTGAGGGTTATATTAAATGGTAAGTGGGGCCTTAAATTACAGAAATCAACCATGCTGAGACATTTCCACCAATTGCCTGTGCTTCCTGCATGTCAGCATTTTCCAGTACTCTCATGCCACCCTGTGCTCCAGCATGACTGTCACCCCTATTGCAGAGAAACGACTGTGCACAGAAGCATTTAGCAACTGTCCCAGATCACATAGTGCAAGCAGACTTCAGGTGCAGGGTGTGTGACCCAAGGACCTACAGTGAACTCTGCACTAAGCTAAGCCCAGCACGGTAAAAGCCCAAAACCTACTACACCCTGAAAGAGAACTGACATTCACATGCCGGCTCACACAGGGCGTAGGCCGTGGGAGGAGTTTCCATCTACTTTAGTTTCTATTTTAAACAGATTGCTGTGGCCACAGAACAGACAGGGACAAAGGGTGGCAGCAAGAAAGAGAAGTCAGGAGGCTATGACAGCCCAGGTAAAGGCCATGGCCAGTGGTAGCAGTGAAAATGGAATTCAGTTGTGTCTAAGAGGGCAAATCAACACCACCTGCTGAGAGCACGCAAGACACAAGTGAAGGAAAACGGGGTAACCCAGGAAGCCTTTGGTTTGGGCAGCCGCAGGGTGGGGGGCTGTTTACACAGTGCTTTAACAGCAGAGCACTGTTAAGAACAAAAGACTCAAAAAAAAAAAAAAATAGGTGTTATCAAAGATGATGGTAAACTTCTAAAGAATAAAGTTGAGGGCCCGGCAGGATGGCTCAGTGGTCTAAAGCGCCTGCTTGGGAAAGCTTGGGCGGCTTCAGGGACCGCGGTTCGATCCCCGGCACCACATGCTGCACCAGCCCTGCCCTCGGGGTGGGCTGAGCCGGCCATAAAAATGAGTGAATAAACAAAGGTTCTGAAACAAGAAAAAGATAAAAAAATTAAATAAAAAAAAAAATTTAAAAAATAAATAAAAAAATAAAGTTGAATCTTCATTTTATACCATACACAAAAATGAAAAAGAAAGTCTCAACACAAAAGCTAAAACTGCAATTCTTAGAAGGCAACAGTGGAAAAGCTTTATGAGAAGGGATTGGGCAATGATATCTTGGATAAAATACCAAAAGACCAGGAACAAAAGAAAAACAAATTGATAAAATGATGTCTCCCAAATTCAAACCTTTTCAAATGCCATTATCAAGAATAAAAAGCCTATCCAAAGAATGGAAAGTATTTGAAAAATCACATAATAGTAATAGGCTGGCATGGTGGTGTACACCTGTAATCTTAGCACTCAGGAGGCTGAGTTAAGAGGACGGCTACAAGTTCGAGACCAGCCTGGGCTACATAGCGATTGTAAGGCCAGCTTTAACTATACAGCAAGACACAGTCTCAAAAAATAAGTAAATGAATGAATGAATGAAGAATATGTCAGGAATAGTACTCTGCTATAAAGAATGACAGATTTGAGACCTTTGTAGGAATATGGGTAACTGAAAAATATACTGAGAAATAAATCAGACACACATTTTAAAATACTGTATGGGGGCCGGCAGGATGGCTCAGTGGTCTAAAGTGCCTGCAGGAGGCTGCAGGGACTGCGGTTTGATCCCCAGCACCACATGCTGCACCAGCCCTGCCCTCAGGGCAGGCTGAGCCGGCCATAAAAACAAACAAACAAACAAAAGTTCTGAAACAAGAAAAAATAAAATAAAATAAAATAAAATACCGTATGGTATCTCTCATTTCAGCTAGGCAAAATACAAACAAAATGATAAAGGGTGGGTAGAAAGAGACAAGGGGACAGATCTCATCAAACAGGGAGGTGGTTCAAGGGAACAAGGATGAGGGGTGAAGAGGGGAGGGGAAATGAGAGGACTAAGGCTGTGCCATAGGAAGGACCCCAATAATCCTCACCAATGTAAACTTTGCATGTCATAAAATGTGCTAAGATATATTACATCAACAAGTATGTAAAAGGTGATAGGGAAACCAGAGAAAAAGGGAGATGGTGGGAGGGAAAAGGGATCAGAAAAAATAAGTTGTAGTATGTACATGTAGCCACTCCCTAAGAGGACTATACACTGACTGAACTATAAACATGTACTAATAAAAAATCTATAAATATAAATGTAAATAACTCCTAACATGTAAATAACTCCTAAAACAAAACATATACTAACTTAATTTAAAAAAAGGATAAACACTGAAGATGATTCTCCTAAAAATATATACCAATGGCCCATAAGCACATCTGCAAATGTAAAGATGCCTAACATTACCTAATCATTGGATAAATGCAAATCAAAACACAGTAAAATACAACCTCATACCTGTTAGGAATTATCAAAAACAGTAAGTTTTGACAATATTGTGAAGAAACTGGAGCCCCTATGTATTGCTCAGTGAGGCAATAAAATGGTACACATGGGGTCTCCTCAGCAAGTTAAAAATGGAATTCTTACATGATTCACCAATTCTACTGTGGGATACAAACTCTATAGAACTAAAAGCATGGACAGGAACAGGTATGTTTCTACCATGGTTACACAATGACTCATAATAGTCAAATATGGAAACAGCCATGTCTACGGGCAAATGTATGAATAAACAAGATATAGAATATACTGGATTATTATTCAGCCTGAGAAAGCAAATTCTGACACCGGTTACACCCATCAAACTTGACATCATGCTAAGCAAACTAACCAAACAGAAGAACAGACATGACCTGATTCCACACAAATGAAGTATCTATGAAAGTTAATACAGATGAAAAGTAGAAGGAGGCTGCCAGTGGTGTGGAAAGCAGGAACTGGAGAGCTAGCATGTAGAGCTTCAGTTGGGACTGGAAAAGTCCTAGAGATGGATGGGTGGTGCCCGACAGTCACACAACACTGTGGAGGTACTTTATCTCACACTTTACAATCATTAAAATGCTAATGGTTATTCATGTTTTCCACAAAAAGAAAAAGATTTAAGGATGATTTGTGACAAGTTAGGAAGCACTTTCTCTGTCTGTACATCAATATGCTTCTCATACCTTTGCAAGAATAAGTGACAGCACAGACCAAGATGACATACTATATCTATGACACACTAGGACTCTGTGCTGTGCGATACCCTATCCTGAGACAGCAGTGTCCCGGACTTCACCTTCTACTCTGAGCCTGCATTAGGCCTATAGATCTGCAACACAAAACATTCCATTTCCATCTGGATTCTTTTCACCCACATCCTGATCTGCAAAATGATACTCAAGGCTTGGCAGTGTTAAGAGAGCAGCTGCTTGGCTCTGGAGGGTAAAGGGTCAGTTCAGCAGTGGTGGGCAGGGGGTGGTGGCACTAAGGCTTGGCCTCAACTGTCCGTGAGCTCTGGGCAATAACACAGGCACTTACCCAAAGCCCTTAGGTCTAAAATATATGCACTTTTCTTGACAGTACTCACAGGGAAGAAAAAGGGATTCATTCTAACTTATAAAAAGAAAATTAAATCTCTCATTCTAAAAAAACTTTTTCCTTTTAAAACCATCTCCCTACAGCAACATAATTCCTCTTACCATTCAGTTTATCAAAAGCTTGAAATAACAGAATTCTTTTTTAACCAACAATGTTGGAAATGTATCCTGAAAACCTGAAATTGAACATTCATTTTGTCCACTCCACTTCAGAAAAACCAAATTCATGTAAGGAATTCATGTGTCAAATATACCATAAATAATCCAGGATCTGGAACACTTCAATCATGATAAATGGCAGAAAACCACACTAGTATTTAAATAAGAGGTATTAAAAGACAATTGTGATAATACAATTGGGCAGGGAAATGTGAAGCAAAACTTGGCAAACAATTTTATCATATTAAAACATGCATTTAAATGATTCCCTGTGAAATTAAACAGTTTTAAAGATCCTCTCTGCATGCTATCACCTACCAAGTAAATCAAGAAAGAAAAAAAGATAAATGGACACAAAGTGAACAGACAATAACTTTATTGAAGATTTACTTGGCTACAATTATTACAAAAAAAAAGAAAGAAAACAACTAAAGGTAACTGTGATCCATAAGGTGCAGCCTGCAAAATTTTTGCAGCATGATTACTGTATGAATGAATTACATTACGCTCCTTAAAAAACAGCTGCAGCATGTGATGGTAAATATTTTATTATCAATGCAATTATATGTTAGTTTTATGTGATTTTAGTTATTTTCCTTCACTCTATTTACAGCAGAAAAGATAGTAATTTTCTTCCTGTTCTCCTTTGCATTTCTGCTATGTAACCTGCTGCTGCAGAGAACTGAGTGCCTCTATAAAATTTAAATTGTCTGTGGTTGACGTCCAAATAAAAATGGTCTAGATGAAACAAACAAGTAATGATTAAAATATATTTACAAGTTAGTTCGGAAGGATCGTTTTTGTTGCTAGTAGACAATGTGATGGTCTCAACACAAGTTCTTTAGGTACAGCTACTGGAGCCTCCAATAACTTTTAAAATCATTTTACTATTGTTGGTCTTAATACTTTCATCTTTAAAATTTCTCATTACAATATAAAATAAAGAAGTTTACTTAGAAATAATTAAATTCCAGAAAGACAATCAGCGAATGTAAAAATATACCTGTTTAGATATAACGAAAACAACTACACAGATGTTAACACAGGAGTGAGCTCCTCCTCCACAGACAATGGCAACTAGCTCAGGAGGCAAGCGTTTTAAATGCAGACAAACCAAGATGCTATCGTCAGTTTGTAGTCTCAGTCTTTTTTGTAAAAGGATTACATCCCCAAGTTGAGCGAAATATAAGGATTTAAATCACTGGGCCTTAAGAACGACCTGTGGTGAGTCCGGACTTTCATTCTCTCCATTCTGTTTTCAGGTGATAACTGAAAAGCTGACTGCTGGGTGACAAGCTGTGTTTATGAACTGAGCCAACAGAACCAACACAGTCTCAAGTCTCTTGTTATTTAGTTAAGGGTATCTGAATCTTTCTGAGGATAAGCTATTTATTAAGGAAGTAAAAGCATCAGTATTTTAAAGGATAATTATAGAAATATTAAAGATCATTCTAAATTTAATCATTTCACATAATGCCAAAAAAATAACATTTTAAAAACATGATTAAGAGTTAACAAATCTTTGTAATAGTTTCACAAATAGTAAAAATGCCACAAACAAAAATGACCTATTTAAGTTGTGCAAGTATATGACACATTGCAGGCATTACAATTATCTTTCTCAAATTCAGTAAAACAGAACAGCAGCAAGGCCAAACCACATTTTTTCCTCTCAGTTAAGCATATTTTCCTTGAAATGAGGTAAAGCATGGTACCAAGTGCAATGCTTATGTGTGCTACATGAACAGAACAGGGGGAGGGAGGAAGCTTTCAAAATGCAGCATAGTTAAGACTGCAGAAAGTCTTTTATAAAAGGAATAGAAACATTTACAATGAAAGTTCATGCCAACTAACATGTACACAATCATAAGGGATTTCTGCAGTTCTGTCTGGAGCTGCACCTTGCCAGTCCACTATGCATGTGCTGGGGTACAGCCACACCCACCAGCCATTTCCACATTACATTCTGTCTCATACTGCAATCACAGAGGCAAAAGGATGTGCACATTGTTGCAAAGTGGGACAACAGAGTGACATTTTTCTTAAGTGACAAATGCAAACCATCTCAACAAACTAAGCTGGGGAAAACTTGACAGCATTAAAATGCAGCAGCATAAAAGCAATCATAACCATTTCATATGTCTAACTCATACATTTTATTTTTTTTACCTTAGCTACCAGAGGGACACAGAATAGTTCAAGCTATTAAAATTAGCTATTCTTCTAAAGAAAAAAAGGAAAGAAAGAAAGAAAGAAAGACAAAAAACCCCTAATGTTTGCTGCTGATAAGACATTTTGAATGGTAGCAGGAAATTTGAACCCCTGAGACTATATGACCTAATCATATCCAAGTCTAAACTTTTTAGTATTAACACAAAATATTCTTCTTAAAGGTTATAAAATATATTTTCTCCCACCAGGAACCATAACTGTGAAACAATCTGATTTTGGCGCCAAGAAGCAAGAGAATCTCGTAACACCGGAATACATGCATTAGACACAACACGAAGCCCTAAGTTCCTGACATCAGGTAGTTTATAAATTAAGAGATCTGTGATATATGATCACAAATCACCCTCACAAATAAACTCACATCCAGCTTTATTTGTTAACTGTATATAGCTATGTAACTCAAGAATTGCTTCATTTCAACTTGCCATATCTCATATTAATTTTTTTAAAAAAATCAAATAGTCATCTAAAGTTCCAAATCAGAATTAAGTATTTTTAAAACAAAGCACCTATTCATTTGCTTAAAGACTCCTTTAATAATTTAGATCTCAATTTAAGTTTCAGATCAGAGATAACAAATAACAGAGAAGCTCAATACCCCTTTCCCCAGGGTTCGCTCCAAAGTGAGCTGACAGTTCCTCCATGTGCACACAGTTGTTTCTCAGTGGGTGGATAGCACAGGAAAAAAGAATTGCAATTTAAAACAAATACAGCATTACATGAAACATCAACTTCAAAAACAACATGTGAGAAAAGGAGACCTCTGCTCAGCTTTCTTAAACTTCAAGCATAATTAATGGGGCAAATTGCAGCAAACCTCTACTGGTATGTCAATGGGAGTGCAAGACTGACCCACAGCTTTTGAAAAGGTAAATTAAGAGGTATTATAGTTAACAGTGCAAAAAAAAAAAAAAAAATTATATTTCAAGCATAATACATAAACATAGCACCAACAGGGGAAAAACGCATGCAAAAGAAAAGAACTGAGGTATTTAAGTGAAGAATGTCTACAAGTCTAATTAAAGAAACTTAGGCAAATGCCTAATGCTGGGGGTTTTTTGTTTTGTCTTTTTTCATTTTCCCCAATGGGCTAGTTTATCTAAATTAATGATCTAAATCACAGATGTATCAAAATTATGGCAGTTTATCGCAAACTTCATTAAACTTCCATGGCATTAACAGCACAGCTTTGGTAGGTGAAATACGCATGCAACATTTGAAAAGTACAATAAGAAATTTATGTGAGAAGACTAAGGTAAAGGTGCTCTGTTTTGCTTCCTTAAATAAGTAACCAGTCAATTATAAAATCTGCAGCATATTTTAGGTGTGATATGTCTAAAGTTTATCTTGTTAGAACAACAGCCTACAGGGCAAAATTATTTGCCACAAACATTTTCACCAGTGGAACTACCTAGCAGGAGGTTTTTACCAAAATTGAGTATTTAACCAAAGATCCTTTTTAATAAGATGTTTAAGAAAATCCACAGACTACATATTCTGGTTTTCCAAATATTTTCAATACACATATGACAGAAATGCTAGTATAATCGTGTAATAATTTAAGGTACAACCCATACTACAGAGCTGTAAATATCACTCTGTCTCAACATCTAATGCATGATAAAATTAAGGGAATGTAAAACACTTCGTTCCAAAAAAGGTCAGAAATTAAAAAGAATACCCATGAGGATTTTACTTTTAAGGCCAAGAACCTTTGTTATGCAGGACTATGTGGTATCAGAAAACTCAAGATTTGATTCACCAACATGCCAGCCAGGGCTGAATAAAAATCTATCCCTTACTATGAAGTGCAATAGTAACCAGGAACACTCTTACATGAGATAACATGGAAAAAAGAGAACACTGGCGAGCACCTCTTGCACACTGTATCAGTCTAGTGGGCTCACCACCTATCCCAGGACTGGCACTGTTGCACAGATGAAGGGTATTTAGAGGACTCTATCAATCTAGGGACTGTTTGAAGTTTAAGCTCCATGGCATTCTAACACAAAGCAAAGCAGACAGAAATTAAACACACATACATACAAAAACAAAATAAAACAAAACTGTCAATAAGCATTCTGACCATTTGCTAAAATGTATCATTAAAGCACTCTTGTGATTTAAAGAAAGCAGAAGTGAAGACAAGATTGTGTTTGCGCAAAAAACTAAAACTACAATTAGTTCCAAAAGTTTTATACATACGTTAAACGTTTTATTCTGTCATCTATCTTGTTATCAAACAGATTTTAAAGTCTGCCTTCAATTCTTTCTGGTCAATATCAATTTAAAATCTTCCTTTTCATTTAAATATTTTCCCTTAATTCTGTTGGGTTGTTTTAGGGCATTGTTTATTTTTAAAAAGGGTTTCAGCTGTTGGGAACCTGAGGTTGATTAGCTTTGAGGCTTCGTAGGGCTCTTCGAGCTGCTGCAGATTTGGCAATCCTGTAACTTCGGCCAACACCTTTAAATTTCCCCTTTCCTACTACTTCCACAGTGACTCTGACCTTCCCGTCATAAGTTCTCTCAGCCGGGCTGTAAAAAAAATGCAAACAGCTTGGATTAGAAGTCAAAAAGTATTTATCACTGTGGTCGGGCTGCATTCTGTCGCATTCTCAGGCCGAGGCGAGAGTCCCAAGCACAAGCTGACACCATGCAGAGGAAATGTGCAACAGGACGCACGTAGACCACTGACACACACAGCTGCCAGTTCTTCTAATTCAGCTTTGCTTTGTAAATCAAAAAAAGAAAACAAGAGCTCTCAGACTGAGAATATTCCAGTATAAATATTTTCAGAACCATTAGTTTATGGTATCTTTGAGAACTATTTCCATGAAGATTTTGCTTACCTAAATTTGGCAGTTTCTGGTTCCATTTCAAGCAATTCTCGCACAGGGGAACGGGGCACATTTGCAGAAAACTTCTCTGTAATCAAAATGAAACAATAATGTGGATAATATTCTGGAAATATGTTTAAATTTTTTGTTTCTTTTGAAAAAGAGCCAACAATACCTATTAGTGGTCTCATCATAGGGTAGTACACCTGCCAGACCATCTCCAGGGACATCCCACTGTCCATATAGATGGCACCAGCAAGCGACTCAAAAATATCTCCCATGGCCTTTGGAACTTCAATGTCCTCTTCTTTCTCTTCATCCTCCTCGGATCTCCTAAGCTATTACAGAGAAAAGAGACTTATAAGTAGAAAGGCCATATTTTATTAAAGACATATTTTCTTACATATAACTTTTATTATTTATTTAAGAATAATAATCTGAACCATTTATGGCATGCCTCCTATAATGTAACAGGTTTTTCCACAAACAGCATTTAATCTTTGTTTATTACTTTTAATAAGAAATTACAACATGACAGTTTCAAAACACGTTAGTAATACATTCCCAATAATTGATACAGAGCATTTAATCTTTAAAAAAAGAGACAAGAAAAAAACCATCCCTACCCTGTTTAGTATTCTAACTAGCAAATGAAAAGAATTACTTCTAAATTAAAGCAAAAGCACATTCAATAGAGAAAGAGAAATAAAAGTAGTCAACAAACGCATGGGAAAAAAACCTCTCATGTTTACTCATAAGCAAACAACTGCACATTCCACCAGTTCTCACCCCCACTGCTTGGCAGGGCTGGCCAGAGGCTCTGCGGGTCAGAGCTGGCCAGGCTGGCTGTGCACAGCTCTCACGCAGGGAAATTCCTTCTGTGAGGTTTCTCCCCTCCAGGCTCTTTTCATTAAACCTCTCAATATAACTTCACTACGACAGAGTATCTAACACACTGTAGGTACTGCACTCAGATTAAGTGAACAAAATGTTACATATGTAACAAAAGCCTTTTCAAAGTCCTTAATTCTTTGATGCAACAACTTTGTCTCCACAAATTTATCTTTTAATATCACATCTATGTTTAGTAAAAGTCCCAACTAGAAGTCATAAAGGACTATTTAAACAAATTAGCCCTATACTAATCAGGATGTAACTACTTAAGATCTTAATGTCTAGCAATACATGGAAAGTCATATTAATTAAAAAGAACAGTCACTAGGCAGATACAATTATATTTTATACACTTAAGCTTATCTACATATATAGGAGCAATAACGTATCCCAAAATGTTGATATTCATAGTAGTGTCACTAGTTAACTTCAATTAAGTTTTTACTTGGATTTTCTAATTTTCCTTAAAAAAAAAAAAAAAAAAAACTTGTGAGATTTAAACATAATTGAGAAAAACATTAATTTCTAAATGGTTAGCTACTATATTCTATATATTTAAAATGCTGTTAGAAAACAAGATACTTGTTTCTATCTCATAATTTTTAATTAGATAGAAAGGAATTTTAAAATTTACAAAGTTTAATTCTAATTATAGCTGAAACCCAGGAAGATAAAGACAAGATCAAATACAAAGTTACAAAAACCAGGCCATGACATTTCAAGAAAATTTTTGTAATTTCCATACATATGTAAATATAGAAATAAAAGAACAAAAACTAAGAGGATCAGGATGCCCCACAGGCCTCAAAAACAACCTAAGACTAATATGAGCAAAGTCCTTAAATTTAGGGCTTAACTATTCCTCAGGACAGCCAAGGAACAATACCTCGGCAACACAAACGGCATCCAGCCGTGGGTGCTGCTCAGAGGCAGAGGGGAGGGACGGAGAGCCCTGCCACTGACTTGCTCTCCACACGTCTGCACAGCCCACAAGACCTGTCCCTCTGCCCTGTGGCCAGGCCTCAGAGCCCAGACCGGTGATGGTGAGTGTATGGCACACATGCTGCAGTGGGCTGCTATCAGTGAAAGCTCTAAAATGTTCACCATCACTGATCCAGATTCTCTTTTTTTCTCAAAAAAAGCCAAAGAAACTCATGATTCTCCCAACAATGGGATGGAACCATGTAAAGAAAAAAAAAAAAAAAAAAGATGGTACTAATTAAAGTGAGAACAAGTAAAGCAACTGTAGAATTAAGAATACATTATTTGACTCTAAGAAATCTACCAAAGTAAGGAAATGAAAGGCATTAGAATGGGCAGCGTAAGAAATGTGAGTGCTCTCTTGGGTCCATAGGTATGCAGATCACAGCTACCGAGGAGGATCGGGGAGACTGGCAAAACCAGAGCAGGATCCTTTCCTACAAAAATTCATAGCACACTGTGTACACACACTGGAATTAGCTCCATCACCAAAGAACCTCTGGCTGAACTTACAGTAAATGCTTCCCAAATTCCAAAGGTTAAAAATTTAGAAGCTTGGTTTTACATGAGATTTTCCCATTTCAAGTAAAGCAGAATGTGCCTTTATGATGCTTATCTGAGACTAAGAAATATTCGTTCCATTTTAAAAAAAGCTACACCAGCTTTGAATGAGAATGGGCTACTCTAGGCAGAGAAGGACGGTGCCACTGGTTGTGTCTGAACTACAGGCCCTAGTGAGAGGCCACCACTCCACCCCCTCAGCTGGAGGCCTCCCCAATACTCAAGTCATGCATGGCTCTCCCTAGAGTGTATAGCATAGGCTTCAAGGCCCTGAGCACCAGTTGTTCAGCTATAAAACCAGGGAGCAAACTACCATGACCCCTACTTAGATGGTTTTCTCCAGCACTGAATCCAGTGCAGTTTTAAACAGCACTAACCTCAGAATCCATCCCTTGCATCTCATTCTTTTCAAGCTGAAACTGCACGAAGTCATCAATGACATGGAAGAGCTCGGGAGAAACAGCTTTGAAGTACTTGTGGTAGTCATACTTCACAGCCAGGGATGCAAAGATGGTATTGTTGACCAGAGCAGAGCGCAGGTCAGTCAAGACCCCTGGTGAGTGCTGCCGTGGGTCTTCATAAAGGTGCTTGGTTATGAGGTAGTCCAAGATTGCATCTCCCAGGAATTCTAAGCGCTGGTAACAATCTGCAGAGAAATCCAAATTAGAATCAGCCTGTGCAACACTTGTACATAAAGGGACTAAGCTTTTTGTTATACATACTAAACACTTCATGCTTTGCCTTGACAATTCAGTACTTAGTATTCTTGTACAGAAAGCCAAATATAAACCTTACCCGTACTGTAGGCTAACTGTTGTTTTGCAGACTTACTCCCACCCTACTCTTACAGATTAGGGGCCAATTAAATGTAGCACGAAAAAAACCACAGCATAGTAAAAAGATGACAGCAGAACCAGCAAGAGCACAATGAAACTTTCCTATGAAATGTTTCATTGATTTTTTTGTTCTAATCTTGCCATCTTTAGACATGAAAAACTCAGACCAAGGATCCTTTTTGTCCAGAATAAAAAACTATGGAGATATAGGCAGATTATATGAAAATCTCAAGAACCAAAAGCAGCACTAAACAAACAACAGAAAGGTATTTCGATAGGAGCAGAAGGGAAAAAAGTGTAAAATATGAAGACTCAGTTTTCTCTTAACTATGCAGCATATAAAAACAGGATTCCACAAGTAAATAAGATCACTGTACTCCCAACTGTCAAAGTTACAAGTTACTGCTCCCCTAAAAGATGAAGAACACAGATTTGTTTTCTTCTGCTTCCTCCCACAGCCACACATACTAAGCATCAGGACTGCACATGCAGAACCCTTCCTTACACGGGGCTCAATAATCTAAGCAACACAGTTTCCTTGGGACGGGAGGGTGGCCAGGGCTCTTACCAGTGATAGTGTTGTAGTGGTAGGAGGCATGGGTGAAAGCCTGCAGAAGGTAAGCCTTATTCTTGAATCTGTAGTTGATTTTCTTCTCAAAATTTTCAAATCCTGATATAAGGTGATTCAGGGTTTTATCTGCATCTGGATGATCAAACATACACCTGGGAGGGATCTTCAAGCAGCCGTATTCCAAGTCTTTCCACGCAGAGGAGCGTGAGCTGGCTGCAGCAGCAGAGGCACAGCTCCCTGAAAGGCTCTTTTGTTGGCTGCTGAAATTCTCCCGAGCAGGGCACAGGGCCTTTTCCCGACCAGTCCTTTTAATTACCGGGAGCACCTTCAGCCCCAGTGAACAGAGGAAGAGCTGAGCAGCCCTCTCACCACAGCTGGTTAAGTAGCAGCCCAGCAGGGCCTCCACACAGTCCGCTATGCTTTTGTCAGCAATGCACTGCTCGGTGTGCAAGTCATAAGAAATGGACTGTTTTCCTGTGTCAACACCACAGTTTTCTTCTGATGGATTCCAGAACCCTACCACGAAGTCATCCTCTTCAACAGCTTTGCTAGGATCCAAATAGCACATTGCATCCCAAGAGCTGTAGTCAAAATCCTCAAAGTCTGATGAAAATGGCATACTACCTAGGGAAGATTTTTTGGGCATTTTCCATTCATATGCAGAATCAGTGGTTGAAAAAGGAGAAAGAGAAATTTTCTTTACAAAAGCTCCTGATCCCATTAACATGTTATCTATGAACTTGATATGCTCCTGGTCGTACTCCAGGAAATCGTCTTCATACTCAGCTTCCTCCTTCGGAGCCCTCCACATCAGGCCCTCCTCCTCCTCCTCCTCCTCTTCCTCCTCTTCCTCCTCCTCCTCAGATTCATCCTCCAGTTTGCCATTAGCCAACATACAGTCTTCTGCCTGAAATGGGGAATGGGGAAGGAGGGGGAGACTTAGCTGCTGTTTTTAAAAGGGTCTGAAACTCAATAAAAGCAAGGGTTATGGGTAATTTCAAATGACAACCGCAAATACTGAAAGGCAACTTTAAAATCATGGCCATTTGTTTTCAATTAACATAAAATAAGTTATTTAATCATATAAACAAAGTAATACATGTTCTTTGAATGTTAATTTTCTAAGTTATAAAATGACCTTTATCCAGTACAAAGCTTAAACTTAAGTGTTTTGAACATGGATACAAAGTTATATTAATGTCCACAGTGTTGAGACCTCAAGCAAGAACTCTGGCAGGACCCAGAGTGAAAGTGCTCATGCTGTTCACAGGGATACTGCATTTGGCTGATGAGGTTTTAAAACATAAAATGAAGTTCCAGATGTAGAAAAACATCTTTTTAATTAAGGGTATAATCTAAAAACAAAGTATTTTTAAAATCTTGTAATACACTAAACAAAAAAACATAGCAAAGTTTTATAATAGTTGTTCTTCTTCCACTCCAAATCAAAGTACGTTTGCTACAACACAGAACTCAATTGCTTTTCTTAAAAAATAAATGTGTATGAATAAGAAATTATGTTTTCCCCCTCTACTCTGAGCTATAACAATCAGGGCAACAGATTATAACATAACTGACAAAAATAGAAGAAAATTTAGACTAACATGAAACACTACAATCCAATTTCTGTCAAAAGATCGTTCCTAATTCCAATTTCTTTGGCAAAAGCTTATTTGTGAATGACAACCTTAATAATAGGCTAGGCTTCAGTACTGATGTAACTTTTTGCAATGCTAGAAAGATGCCAAATTTCTGTTAGACAATAAAACCAACAACAAAAATACCACTTTACTTTGGGGGAAACGGCAAGAGGGCATGCTCCAATTTTGTAACAACTCTACAGAGCACTCTGACAAAATCTTTTCAAACTGTGTGCCAAACTTTTTGCTAAGTAGTGTAAGTATTTCATTTTAAGCTAGACTCGAAAGATAAAAACATTGCATTTGTCTGTAAAGAAGTAACAGCAGTATGGCAAGCCACACACTTAAAACTACACATCTTTCAAAGGGGTGTGTGTGTGTGTGTGTGTGTGTGTGTGTGTGTGTGTGTCAAAGTTTCATGTTTATTAAAGGTAGAAGAAAAACCAGGCTCTGCAGAGTTTGAGCCAAGTAAAAGTAGGTGGGAAGATTTAAAATACATACCCTACAGCAGATGGGATATCAGGAAGTAACACAACAGTCCATCTTTCAAACTTCAAAATTAAAAAAATTTTGTTTGAAGAATACCAATACAGTGGCACACTTCAAAAACTACTTATTACAGCCCCTACATTGTCCCAATGCAATAGAAAATGGTTTTGACTAATGTTTGGTTCTTGAAAGAGGCAGATTACAACTTAAAAGGGGAAAGTGAATAATTTAAGAGTGAATCCTTATATTTCTTCAATAAGATGCTGCTATAAAGTAAAATTGGCAGTACGCAAAAAGACAACTGGTTTTTATCATGAATAAACAGTGTGATCCTAGGTGAAGTCCTTTGATACCTCTAGGTTTTAGATTTTTTTTATCTACAAAATAACAAGGCTCTACCTCATAAAATGTTCTCCAAAAACACTTGAAGTCTTTTAAGAATAATGGTGTGCAACCTTTTTTTCTCAGAACAAATCACCTTTCCACAGGAGCTAACACCACACTCTCCTTGGAGGTATTCTGATGCAAAGGTGTTAACACCTATTCACTGAGGATGGGGAAGGTGACTAAAACAGAAAAAGTAGAAATGGAACACACAATATAGCTTCCCAACACAATGCAAGGGTCCATTTCAAAACATGCAAATTAGTAAATCAAAATCTGGAGTGTTTTTAATCCATTCCAAAAATCAAAGCCCAAGTCAGCAGACATTAAGGAAAATAAGAACTTCATATTTTATCTTACAAAATAAATAAAACATATGCCAATGCACCTTTATATGACAAGTTTTTTTTTGTTTTTTTGTTTTCTGGTGGGACCGGGGTTCAAAACTCACAAACTTGCACCTGCCAGACAGGCACTTGTAGCACAGAGCTATCTCCCAGACCCCTATATGACAAGTTTTTATAGTTGAATATCTCATGAAGCAACATTTATAAAGGACAACTCTTGTTGAAATGTTTTTATAGAAATGCAATATTTCTCTAAATCTCTAAGGTTTTATTAATTTATAAATAACAAAATGTAATTTTTTAAATTTAATTATATTACAACATAATAATATAATTTTGTAATTCTTTCCAAGTAAATTCCATTTTTGCAATGAGCCGAACAGTGCATAAACTTAAAATACATTCAATAAGCAAATATAAATATTTAGAACATATCCAGGATCTACATGTAAAAAAAGGTGTGGAGACTATGCCATTTACAAAATACAAACTGTGGGGAAAATGTCGTCAAAAATGTGTTGTCAGAATATGCTATAAAGGTGTATAATACAAGCCTTTTAAGACAACTTGGTTAATGTAATAATGTGAGAAGCGAAGTTGCCTGGAAGCCAAGAAGACCGAAAAAATAGGAAGAGCCCTGGAGCCCCAGCCAGGCCTCCACGGAGCAAAGGCCCCCAGCTGCCCTCTGGTGGCCTCAGGACAAGACAAAGGGAAGCAGCTGGTGCTAAGGTGGAGTTTTTTTAAATCACTGGCAAGACTTAAAATGATTTCCAGAAGACTACAACTTTTAAGGATGATAATATTTTTTCTCATTTCACAAGAGGAGAAATAGTCTTGAGGAAACTCTGAACTAGTTTTGCTGAAATTATTTCAGACACAGCTGAGAGATCACAGGTCACTGAAAAGTCACTTCCTTGCACAAAGATAAGGATCTATGGGAATTCTAATATCTAACACTAAAGTGAAACTTACTTTTGTTTCTTCCAAGTCAAAACATAACAATATTTTTTGCTTTTGGAAAAGAAAAATAGAAACTGTCCCCCACCGAAGTTATATTATTGGTATTTCAAACTTCACAGAGGATGGTTTAAGGGAATTAACTTACAATATCAAACATTCATTCTATTGTTCATATTTGTAGATGTCATGGAAAGAAAACAAAACGTAAAACAAAGTTTTCCCATTCAGCGAAACTAAATGTTTTCCAGTTAGCAAAAACTTACCACTTCATCTTTTTCCCATTTATCAGTGTTACTTTTGTCCTGATTCACTATATAACCAGGAGGAAGCCAATTCACAGGGGGATCAAATATTGACACCACCATGCGGCTGGGCAGTCCCTTCTTCTTGCCAAGGCGATAGAGATTACAGTTGCTGACCTTTGGCAGAAAACATTTATTAAACACATCCATAAATAATCACTGCTGAAAATCCTACAAGGCACATTAACATACTCTGAGCTGGCCTACACTATTATTATGACTATTGAATCACAGTTGTCTGACCTACTCACAACAGAAAAAGAATTTTTAGGTTCCTAAGCATTCGACATTCTATATCCTTTAGTTTAAATGTTTCTGAACATAAAATGCAATCCACAAGAATTTTAATGTAATTAATTATGAATCAAAAGAAATAGTTTAATTTCAAATTTTTAAAAACGTAAAATGCAAAGTACCAACTGGACTCATCAGAGAAATCAAATATTTCAGGTATCACACTATCCTCAATGAATTAAGAGAAAAAATGCCATAAACTATAATTTACAAAGTAGAAATTGCCAGTATGCAGAGTTAAACCCATTTCATAGTCTTAGAATCTAAAGCACAAATGTGATTTCAACTGTAACATTTTCTCAAGTATTGTTCCTTTGTTTTGGATGGCATTTTGAGACATTTTTGTTCAAGCATTTTAAAATGGAGGAAAAAGTAATAAAGAACATTTGCTTATTCATATCTATGAAATGGCTTTATTGTCTACCCTCTGGTCTATCTGATTTTCCTAAAGCCTCTCTCTTTCTTAATTTTCTCAAATCTTTGTATGTTTGTCTAGTTTTTACTTAGAGAACTGCTGGGTACATTTCCATTTTCTAAACATTTGGAATTAAATGGTTTCGTGAACTTTTTGCCATGTAACTGAACTGTTACTTAGCAAGCACCCACTGATGAGAGGCACCTGACCAGGTGGCCCAGAGGCAACCAGTTTATCCTTCCAAAGCACACAGACCCATGGGGGAGGGGTGGTGCAAGAGCACCACTGTGCACAAAGGCACTTTCCTGGTGTATGCTAGAATGAAGCAGTGTGAAAGAATGATGTGCAGTGGGGACTCAAAGCTGTGGTAGGCAGGGTGGAGAAGGAAACGGACTAGGGCATGAAGCAAAGTTCGGGATGGATAGAAGGCAATAGGTGGCAGTAGGAGAGTGCTCACCAACTGGGAGGAGACTATGGGCTCTAAGCACAAAGCCACTGGCTGCAGCCTGCTGAGGACCTGCCAGGTGTCCTCACTGCATAATGCTGCTGTGCTTCTATGGGAAACAGGAGTCAACAGACTGAGCAGGTGAATACTGTATGAATTTTTGTAACATGAAGTAACACTTTTTACTTAATACAGTGTAACTATTTCTTACTTCACCCTTAGGCCCTGACACTCTCTTCCTACAACCACACCTTAAAAATTACATCTGTCCTTTGAGTGTCAATTATCGTTCTTATGACTACTACTCTCCAAATGTATCTGAGTCCTCAATCCTCAATTATCTGTACATTACTACTATGTAATCTGTAAGGTCAAAAACCCCTATCCCTAACTGACTCCCCAAATCTCCTCCTACCCACTCTCTAACAGATGCCACTGTGCCCAACTTCCCAGCTGCTCAGCTTGTTATCTGGGCATCACGAGGATGTCTCAAGCACTTGGAAAAGCAGCACAAAATACAGGGCAGTGGAGCATCCTCTGGTGTCAGATACACTGACTATTTTGGCCCAGTGGGATGACTTTTCATAAAAAAATCATGCCCTCTAGGGATCAGTTTCCTCCTCTGCAAAACAAGGACATGTTAGCTGCCTCTCAGAGCCTTGTGACAAGATTATTCAATATATCATTTCTAGGGCCGGGGACAGAGCTCAATAGAATAAGTGCTTGCCTGGCAAGTATAAGGTCTTGAGTTCCATCACACACACACACACACACACACACACACACACACACA
>PVJA010018272.1:0-40229 GCA_004027025.1 Myocastor coypus | reverse complement strand
CTCCAGGTCATCCTCTTGCCTCAGCCTCCTGAGCACTGGGATTACAGGTGTACCCCACAGTGCTACCACATAGTTACTGTTTCCAGAATTCTTTTTTTTTTTTTTCTTTTTGTCTTTTTGAGACAGGGTCTTACTGTGCAGTTCAGGCTGGCCTTGAGCTCACTTTTGTAGCCCAGGCTGGTCTCAAACTTACACTGATACTCTTGCTTCAGCCTCCCAAGTGCTGGGACTACAGGCGTGAGCCGCCAAACCCAGCTAGGCTTATTAATATGGATGCTATAAAAATTAGAAATAATTGCAGAAAGTTAGATAATGTAGAGATATACAAAGAAAAAATTAAAGAAAAAATAATGGATGTATAACAGATAATCTGTCTTATTAACTCATTCACTTCCAAATAAAATCTGGGGTGAAATTTTCCTCAGAAAATTAGAACTATGAGTTTTATCAATGAAACAATCCTATACTATTGTTAAAAAATATTTAAAAGTGTAGTAAAAATGCTTGTTTGGTCACATGGGAAAATAATCTAGCATGCCAAGGAAAGAATTCTGCTTTGGAAAAAATAACATCAAAAATAACAAAAAAATATGTGATTTTTCCCCCCGGAAATATTTTAAATCAGTGTTACTTTCGGATAGACATATATGAGGAGTGTGTGTTTTATCTTAACAAGTATGTGGAGACTTCTTATATTTATAGTTTCATAATTAAATACAAATATGTGAACTTATTTCCATATTATGCAATGTTATTTGCAGTCTGTATAGAAGCCTGAAATCCTTTTTTTCCTTCAGTAAGTACACATATAGACTATATTTAAGTTAAAAGGACACAGAAGTAAATAAAAACTCTGAATTTAGAAGCTTAACATTAGGAGTAAAATAATGCAATTCTATTAGAATACAATGTTAGAATTATAACAAAATTGTGTAATGGCAGCATATATTAGTAGTAGCCATGTATTAATGTTTAATAATTTGTTCTAGAATACATGGACTAATTTCAGAGTCATTCCTGGTTAGCCAGATGTTATTTTGACCTGTTGAGGGAAGGAGTTGAGCAGGAAACCATAAGTTACTCATACTAAAGATCTATGGCAGTACTGGTGATGGTTATGATTATTGAAGTAATAAGAAAAACAAAGAAAGAAAGAAGAAACCCAGAGGAGTACTGCTCAACTCTATACGCCTTTACTGTATGGTGGAGACTTCCCTAAGAATTTTGTGCATAGGAACTGAGTTAACCCACATGATCATTTCTGGAAACATATACTTTGTCCCATTTTATAGTTGAACAAATTCATGGATAGATGACTTAGCCTACCCAAGGTCATACAGTCAGTAAATACATAGTTGCTGGTGAAATCACAGCATTCTCATGGAATACAAATTTGAATTTCACAAAAATCAATGTCTTTTGATTGATGTCTTTCAAGTATCTATGGTGCCAAAAACAATGTATAAAATAGTGCACAACAAGAAGGGGTAGGCACAATAGGAAAACAGAGGACAAGGATTACTCCCAATCTAAACTTGAGAAGTGACCTCTAGCTGATGGTGACCCTATGGAGATACTGTACCAGTGCTACCAGATCAGCCATGTGTGGCAAAAATCCAAAATATGAATTCATCAAATTCTACAGTACCAACTTGGGCACTTAATTTTAGTGAAAAATTGTTAGATGGACTCCAGAAAAGATATGAATTACTGAACCAATGTGCATTATGTCATCATTATATAGATGTATTTATGTACTACCTCTTTGCAAATTTCTAATAAATCTGAGTTCAGGATAAATAGAGAGTATTTAAAGTTTGTTTTTCCTAGATATTGATATTTTTCATAGTTTGAGTGTTTGATTTCATTTCCAAAATATTTGCTCTAGGAATAAGCACGGGAAATTATAAAAGTTAAAGTTCAACAATATATTTTCACTTTCTCTCCTTAGCTTTTATGCTCTGATACCTTGAGCATCTCTTTCCTGATGAACTTCTCATAAGCTGGTACTTACAGGTTCTCTGTCTCTTACATCAGATTGTAAACATCATAGAAATAAAGAAAATAATATTATTTCCAAGAAATAAGACATGAAGCCATGTTATAAAACCTGTATGACAACACATAATCTTTTTATATGGCAATCTCTATGTAGAACTGTTCATGTTTTGGATAATGCAAATGCTGTGAAATGTCTCAGAAAAGAATTGACATTTATACCAGGTGTTTTCTTATTTACCTGCTAATTTTTATCTTTCAATTCAATTTTTAAGTCTGACAAATTGTTCACACTCTGCATTTTTGTGAGTTCCTAATATTTTTGAGAACTATTTTTATTAACTTTATAGTAATTTCTTATCAAATGTCTATCACATAAAATTTTTGGTGTCCACTGTAAACTACATGTAGATCTGAAAAGGTGGAAAAACTAGTTTGTATAGATGCTACAGATTTCTAAAGCCAAGAGAAACTTACCAAACAGTCCCCCTCTTGATTCAGAAAATTAGGTAAATATTCAGTGACTATCATTAAATTGAGATCGTTCCTTCAGTGTTTTTCTTTTCATTTTTATTGCTTTTAATAAGAAATAACAATGTATGACAATGTGACAGCTTTAAAATACATTAATAGTACATTTCAATGTTTGGTATAATGCATACTGTTGCCCTATTAGATATACAGAACACGGGTTGTAGATGTTATAATTTTTCAAATCATTATTGATACAACCAAATTTCTTTTCATTGAACTAAGAGAAAGTAGCTGTACACATAATCCAATTTTCGATAATCACAGTGGGTTATTGGTAAAACTAGCAATATTGGAAGCTGTTGATTTAAGCCTTTTATAGCTCAGCACTCTAATCTAGCTTTCTATTTGATGCCTTGTGGTTAAACTTTTCTGCTGGGTGGTTAAGAGCAAGTTAAAGCACGACCTGTATAGCAAAATATGTAACTTTTGTATCTCTCAAAGTCAGTCAAGTTCCCTCAGGATTTACTTTGGAACTTTGTACAGTGCTTTGTAGAACTGTTATCAGTGTTAACTAGCCATCTGGACAAGTCATGGCCATTGCTTGAACAGTTTGCTCTCTGTGAAAGCTAGAGAGAATGTTTTCTCTCTAAGAGACTGTCCTTTGGCACGTCATGTATATTTAGTTTCTTTGCTCTGTAGCCCCATAATCTCCTTGAACAGAAAATTTAGAAAACCACTGAGTTATAGGATGTTATAACAGGTTCTCTTATGTCCTGAGTGCTCACTGACCTTGAAGGGCTAGGGCCAAAATATTGGCTATCCTTGTAGCCCTTCTTTTTCTCTAATTTTTGGTCTGTAAACTTATATTCTTAACCTACCAGAAGAAAACCTTAATGATACTATTATTCTATAACATAGGTACTTGAGCATGACATCAGTGTCTTTCTGAGTATCAAACACCTAATATCATTATCCTTGTTATTTAATATAGTAATTACTTAGTATTTTGTCACCAGATGTTATTTTGCAAATGTCAAAGTTGTACTGGTACATTAGAAAATGTAATGAGGTAGAATGATGTAAATGGTGAAAGATGTTCACACCATAGCATTATAAGAATAAAATAAATTAGAAGAAGAAAAAGAGGAGAGAAAGAAGGAGGCAGAGTAAGGCACATGGAGGGGGAAAGGAGGAGAGATTGGGAAGCAAGAAAGAAGGAAGATAAAACAGGAACAATATTATATGTATTGGAAAACATTTCAGATATTAAAAGTGAATCATCACTTAATGTCTAGCTATTCTTAAAGTTTATTCTGATCTGCAGATTGTGGAAAGTTCTAGTGTTAGAGTTCATTTTATTACAACAAAATAACTTTCTATAAAGAAATCTGTCTATAAGGCATAGTAGCTCCCTCAAGAATAGATCAAAGTGCCTGGATTGTGAGCAAGAAATATTTGACCTCTGAATATGTGCTCTGTCTTAAGAATTCTAAAGCTAAACTTTTGATATAAAGTAAGGTCATCATTCCAGATGATTTTAAGGTCATAAAGTGTAGAAAATTGTATATACCACAACTGAAAATATGAAAAGAATTATATAATATTTGACATTAACAGACACAAGATGTGCTCCTATATAAAGGTGTGAATTGTGAATAAGTGTTACATTCCTTTGTGACTGTGAGCTTCTACTTTTAATAAGGCACTGAGTAATAAAACCAAAACATCTAGACAAAAAATTAACGAACACAGCACAATGATTCTATAACTATATATCTCCAATTTTTACTTTTCCCACCATAAAATAATCAGATACATTTGATGGTCCTATTTTTATCTTCAAGAAGTCTTCACTGCACCTTCTCCATGCAAGAAAGTACTGGAACATCTGCACGTTGTATTTGTTCATTAGTTTTCTATAGCTGGTAATAGATTTTCCGATACATATGGAATTTATTACGTCAACCTACACTATCAGAATGTTTTGACAATCCCATGAAACCTCAAGCAGTTGCAAATTTTGAAGAAAACTTGTTCCTTATTTCTGAAATATATGCCTGATGCTCAATCTTTCACTACACAGATCCAAGTAGGGGTTTTCTGCAAAGTGACTAAGAGTAAAATGCTGATAGTTACATGATTTTTGTTGTATATTCAGATTAACAAAATGTAAATGTACTACTGCTGAATATCCTAATAATTGTCTTCAGAAGCATTTGATTTGAAACAGCCACTGACTAGCTCACAGTGTTTTGCAAGTGAAGTGGAAATACATCCCCAAATAATTATGCATAGAACAAAAAGGATTGTAAAATATTCTCATAAAGAAAATAACATAGGCTGCATTGTAGTTTTAGTCTGTAGCCCTGAAATCGTCAGTTTCTGCTATTATTCTCAAACGATTCAAGCCTGACATACTTTTTTTTTGAGGGAAAGATTTTCCACAGAAAAAATGAGATCAATCTTACGTATAAGCAAATTTATATTAATGTCTATTGTACTATAAATATACTCCCTTTATATATAATGTTCCTCTGTTAATTATTTTGTTTTTCTAGTCATTTGTTTAGGTTTTTCTGCATGAGGGGGAGGGAACAGAAAAGAGAGCAGTGGTGAAAATAAAAATAACCCTGCTAGAGTAAAGGCACTCATAACTTAATTGTTCAAAATTGACGTTTTGGGGCCTGGCGGGATGGCTCAGTGGTCTAAAGCGCCTGCTTGGGAAAGCTTGGGCGGCTTCAGGAACCACGGTTCGATCCCAGCGCACCACATGCTGTACCAGCCCTGCCCTCGGGGCGGGCTGAGCCTGCCATAAAAATGAGTAAATAAACAAAGGTTCTCAAAAAAAAAAAATTGACGTTTTGCTTAGTTTTATTTGATATGACTGACAAAAATATATAATTATTGTACATTGTAAAATGATTACCTCAGTTAAATTCATTGATATGTCTATCAACATACATTTATCCAATTTTTGTTGTTGACAAGAATAGTTAGGTTTAGGGGCTGGGGTGATACATCAGGGTTTCAAGTGCCTGCCTGGCAAGTGCAAGTTCCTGAGTTCAATCCCTGGTTCTGGAAAAAAAAAATTAGGTTGAACTCTCTAAGCAGATTATAATACTGTATCGTTGATATAGTCAACAGGTTGTGCCCCAGATAACAAGGACTTACTCATAACATAAAATTTCTGTCTTCCGATTTTTCACATTCTTCTTGCAGTACAATTTTATTTTGTACGTTTTTGTTTTTTAATACATAATGATGTGGTTTATTTTAAACCTTTGCTTTTCTGTACATGTCAGAGTTGGGGAAGAAAGGAAAATATAGGTTGTGAATATATTTTTAGTTTGAAATCTTTATCTCTATTTTTCATGAAAATCACTAATTTTTCTAATAGAGAATAGAGAAAAATGTGTGTGATAATTAAAGCCAGCTTTCTACATTCCCTGTTTTGCCCAAAGTCAATAGAAAACTGCTTTAATGGAAAGTGGGAGGAAACAAATCAGATTCATTTCAGCATGCTGAAAGCAAAGTTGAGCGAGTTTGTGTTCAGATGTGTTTTTATTCACTACATCTTTGAGATATAGATAGATTGTACAGAGAAAATGGTGAGACTAGGTGTCAATAGGACCAATCACAATGATAGTACAGGTATAAATTAAGAGGACTTAAGATGAAAGCAACACGCTATATTCTATGATATCCTGGTGTCCATGTCTCAAGGTCATTTGTTATTTCTTATCTTTACTCATTTTAGCTCTTTTACCCTTCATAAGTACCTCCTAATTATCAGTAAATTAGATGGTTTAAAACATTATGTTCTTAAATTGAAAACCCAAAAAGCGCAGAGCATTTTATTCAACAGACATAGGTTTTAATTTCCATGAAGTTCTTTTGTATTTTCTTTACTTGCCCCTGGTTACCATCGATTAGTGAGATGTGCTTTCCCAAATCTTACATTCAAAGGAAGAATTGATTTCACATGGGAGATTCCCCTACATGCTTTTTCATGGAGTTCATGTATTTACATTCAATTAATGAGAGTTCAACTTTTTAAAAGGTTGAAGACTTTTAAAATTGACAAATTTATGTATTCTGATTCGATCTCTAGAGAGAAAAGATATTTTGGTTTCACAAAAGCAGAAATGACCGAATCCATTGACACATATTTGCAATTAAGCATAACCTAGCACATGTAATTCAAAAGAAACGAATTTTTCCCCAGTTTACATGACCTGCAGTTCTCTCAGTCAGAAAACAGGGTGTAGAAAGCCAGTACTCTCCTTTGCATCTGGGACAAAGATTATGCTTAGGGTTTAAATCAAATGAAAAGAATAATGCAAAATATTAGAATATGTTGAAGGTTGATATTTGAGTCCTGTGACTTTTATATAACTCTGGAAGGAAATAACCCAATTTCTCTCCACTTTTAGTGGAGAAGCAAGTCAGAAGCATAGAAGCTGAGAACTTTCTCTACATAGATTTTCAAACGATTTATATAAAGATGTTGGAAAAACTCACAAAGACCTGGATAATGTTAGAAAATCTTATGTTTTGAAGGCAGACAGAGCTGCCTGATACAACAATGCCATCTATTGGTTTCCATGGAATGACACTGACCACAGCTAATTTAAAATTGAAAAGCTCAGAGGGTAGTAGTTCAGAGCATGTAAATATAAAACCACTAAAAGACTAAATGCTATTTCTTATGTACTTCACTCTTGAAGAAACCATACCTAAGGAGTATACCATATGAATACAAATACCGCGCATATTGCTATGTTCACCTACTTCTTCAACACTTGTCCCCCACAAGTCAGATGAGCTTTCTTTCTTGTATTGTCACAGCTGCTAGGATTTATCTTGCTGGGGACAACTAGGCATCACACAGCAAGACATTTTTTTAAAAAAATCAGAATAGACAGCATTTTCTTTTTCCATATATTGCTCATGTCTCTTCACACCAGCAATCCCAATAGTTATTGTGACTTCTAAGCTGATTTAGAGGAAGCATGTAAGACTACAGCTTCTCTCCGCTCAGCTGAATCAGTGCTACTTCCAAATGTAACAACTCAAGAATGTGTTAGAAACATTTCGCTGCTTCAGGGAAACAAAGAAATATTTATTGGTCAATGCCTTAGTTTCTTTTTCTTAATAACCTATAGGACAATGTGTTCTGTGAAAGCTAGTCATAAATTTATATGATCAATTAAAAATGGGAACATAGATTAAAAATAACTACATGGCTAGCTTTGGCATGCATTTCAGAAAAATGTATATCGTACAAATCTTATTTCGAATAATACTAAGGGCTCAAAAGGATCATAAACTAAAAACCAGACTTTGCAATTTCTCATCTAAAATACAGTTAGAGGTTAACTGATCAATATTCCTGATCATTAAAGAATACTGAAACATGTTGAAGAATAAAAAAAATTCCAAGTAGTAAGTTGGAATACACCTTTCCTATGTTTTACAGATTATGGCTAAAAAATAAGATAAAGTATTTGGTTCCAGAAATTCCTATACTGCATTTAATTTTAAGAATGAAGGCTACTCAACCCAGAAAATTTCACCATGCTTCTAACTCTTCTCAGCCTGCTGCTCCTTGGAAATTTGGTGGCAGAATTTGATCAAAGATCTTTAAATGTAATTATGAATAGGCAGGAATCAAAACATTTTTCTCATTCTAATTAACTATCTGCCTCACTTAGTCCAGTGTTATATTACAGTAGATCCTGTGTGGACTTAGGTAATTATTTCCTACACCTAAATTGAATGTTCCCAAATTTGGGTGTACTAACCAATAAATACAAATCCAGATGTACAAGTCTTTTGGAAACATTTGACTTCCATATAATAGTAGTTATTTATTTTATTTATTCTCTCTCACTTCCCAATATATATATATATATATATATATATATATATATATATATATATATGGTGAATTTAAAATACGATGAAAATTAGTATTGTAAAAATGTTGAATTGTGTACTATCTTTCTAAAATTTGCATAGGAGGGCTGGGGAGTTGACTCAATGGCATAAGCACCTGCCTGACAAGCACAAGGTCCAGAGTTTGATTTCAGATTTTCAGATATTACAGAGAGAGACAGAGAGAGAGACAGAGACATAGACATAAACAGAGAGAGATTTACATGGGTTACTCAAGTCAGTATATTATGTTACTAATGAGCTTTTTCTTAATTATAGTTTTGTTGTCTCTTCTTTATCTTTCTTCTTTATTCATTTATACTTTCAGTTTTAATTAATAAAAATGCCTATTTAAGTAATTTCAGAAAATAAACCTAAGAAGCAAGTGGTATCACATCATTTTGAAAAGTTTCCGCCCAATAAAAGAGATTGCCAACATATTGAATACAAAAGCCTACAAACTGGGGGCAAAAAACAGCTAAGTCCTTCTATCTAGAATATATAGATTTTTTTTGTTAAAATCAAGACCCACAAATTAAAATGCCCAAACCCCAAATTGGCGTCTGAGATGAATACACACTGCTCAGAGGAGGAAGTACAAAAGGCAAGTAAATAAATAAAAATGTTCCACAGCACTGGTCATTCAATAAACGCAAATTAAAACAACACTGATATTACATCTCACCCCAGAAAGAATGGCTATTATAAAAAAATCAGCTAATAAGAAATGCTGGAAAAGCTGTGGGGAAAAAGGAACACTTATCCACTGTTCATGGGAGTACAGACTGGTACAAACACTGCAGAAAACAGTGTGAAGATTCATCACAAACCAGGATTAGATATCCCAATCAACTTAGGTATTCTCTTTCTGGATATTTTTCCAGAAAGAATGAAAACAACATATCACAGTGACATATATACAACCATGTTTATAGCAGTAGAATTTGTCCTAACTAACTCTTGGAAACAACCCAAATGTCCATCAACTGAAGAATGGATAAAAACGATGTGGTATTTTTATACAATGGAGTATCATTCAGCTATAAAGAAAAATAAGCTAGTGGCCTTTATAGGAAAATGAGTATAACTGGAGTCTATACTTATAAGTGAAATAAGTCAGACTCACTTGTGAAAACATCATGTTGTTTCCTTAGTGTGAGAACTCAAAGGAGTAAATAAAATCTGAAAGGTAGAATAGATATAGTAAAAGGGAAAGAAATTGAGCATAATTGGGATGAGGGAAAGAACAAAAGAGAAGAAAAAACGGAAGGGAAAAAGTCATGTATGTATGTACATAGAATAGCTAAGATAATTGTACTACTAATTTCTAATCAGTTATTTGAAAGTAGTAGTTAATGCTTAGATTTTTTATTTTGACAATTTTATATGTATTATGTCTGTAATCTGAACAAATATATTTTTTCTGAACAAATATATTGAAGACAGAAATACACAGTACAATGACCCGTGTTGAATACTTATCATTGTTTTTTAAAATTATGTATCTTTCTTCATAGCTTATCTATCACTTTTCTACTCTCCTTAAATTAAAAGAAAGAAAATACACCTAAGGAAGAAGAAAAAATAACTAATAATCTCATTACTAGACATACCACTAAGACTTTTGTGATTATATTTCTCCATTTACATTGATTTTTAATTTCAATTCAATGAAAGCTCCATTTCTTTTTTATAGCGTTTGCTTTACAGAAGCAATTTCCTTTCCTTTCATTGAGAATTTCATGCATGTACCTTAAATTCCTGTTTTATGGCTATTGATATTGCATTCTTAGCATAGACAAAGTATTCTTACTCTTAAAAATGAAAATCAGGGGCCAGGGATATAGTCGAGTGGCACAAGTTGCTGCCTGGCCAGGTCAAGGTCCTGTGTTCCATTACTGGTACAATCTCTCCCCAAAAGAAAACAAAATCCTACATTTCAAAATACAGTGATGCAATTTTATATGCAAAGGAAACTATATTTTTAATATATTTATTTTTCTTCACTTAAATTTTAGGTATGTGCTGGCTTTCCCTTTATTGATAGATTAATTGTCAACAGGTAGAGTCATTTTAAGGAACACTAGTCTCAGACTCATTTCCTTGATTGTAATCTTTGAAAATTCAGGGCACTTGTATTACTATTTTTGCTTTGTTATAACTCAGTGGTTTTCAGAATTGGTTGGATAACCCAAGTCACTGATATTTTAAATATGAAAGCCTAGTAATGTTCAAACTCTCTCCAGTGATTTCTACAAGCTCTTCCCAAGTCTTTAAAGTCAAGAATCTCCAACTTAAAATAACCCACTAATCCACATTGTCATATCCCTTTTCATATGATAAAACTGACAAAAATGAGGTGTGGCTTAAAAATACAGTGAATGTGCAATGCTTGCAGGTTGAATTACAATAAAGTTATTGTTATTAATCCCTCCCAAAATATTCTCTTTGCTTTGAGTTTACCCATCTCATGATCCTTGCTAGTGTTGAAAGTACTTCTTTAGGTGTTGTTTCACGAGTATCTTTAGTTTTCTGTCATGGCTGCCTCTATATCTGAATGATTAAAAATGATGCCTTTTTATGATCACTTTCACTTTGAGAATGGCCACAATTTGAATAGTTTGAAGCCTGGTGAATGAGGTGGATGAAGACATATCACAACCTATTTCTGAGACTGTCTTGCTTTGGTTGGTATATCTTATCAACATTTGGTTGTGTATTTGAAAAATAAATGACTCAACTATGCTGTTCATATGATTTTAAATTGAGACAAATTGATACACACAAAATATAACTATCTCATAATTAAAGCAGCATTAATATTCTGTGGTTAATTACTCTTGGCAATCTACCTGAAACATTATAAGACTTGCATGAAAAATAGTCTAATAAAAAATAAAAATAAAGTCTATTTGAACCTTTATACATGTCTTAATAATTTACTTTTTAAAAGCTTTCCTGCAGTTGCATTATCTAATTATGCTTTCCCAAGTAATTTATTTTATATTTAGAACAAAATAACAGTAACAGTTTAGTGGAATACCTTCAGGTGGAATGATTGTCCTTAGAACCCAAATGCTTACATAATTCCTCTGTGTAAAGGGGAATATTGGTGCATCACATATGGCTATAAATTAGTCTATGTATATTAATGTAATTAGCATTTCATTACAGATACAATTACATATATAAAATTCTAATTTCATCTGTTATTTACTCCAACCAGTAGCTATATTTAGGGCAAATTATCACAATTTAAATTTAGTTATCAATTATAAACATTATTGGATAGAAATCCAGAACATTCACCCACATTAGTTATGAGTTGTGCTTAGGAGCCAATAAATTTGTTTCTTTACAGTGTATTCAGGTACTAGTATTCAACTCAATATATTCTTTCTGTGAGATAAAGTTTCTTCGAATGAAACAAATGAGAAAATATGTCAAATATGTAAAAATTAAGATATTTTTAATATACACATAAAGAGAAATTTCCAATGCATTATAGTAAAAGGTGTTATCAAAATGAACTTTCCATAGTTGTATTCAGATTTAACTTCAAATTTCTTCACTCTGGTCATTTTGGACTTGTTTGAGAACATTGAGAGATGATTTAGAAAAATCTATCATTGGCGAAAGATTAAAAGTTCAACTAATATTATCGTTTGCAAAATAAAAATAAAATAAAATTTAAAACTTAAAAAGGAAAGGGCATAGAATGGCTGTGCTCCTCCATTCTACAATTTCTGTGTCCAGAGGATTGAATGGATAGAATTTATATAGATTAATATCATTTTTCAGATACAAACCTGAAATAATTCATTTTAGCTATAAATTAAGTTTTTTTTAAAAAAAATGAGTAAGTTCATTTTTGTATCTAATGACAAAATGTAAATTTATGGAATTAAAGTCATTGACAATCTGTATAATTTCCATCTAAGTCTGAGAAGCCATTTTGAAAACCCACACTGTAACAATTCTTTCACTTTCACTAAGTATTATAAACTTATAAATAATGTAACAATTGAAAATCAGACAGTGAACTGTTCTTTATTGTCATTTTTGGTTTTATTGTTTCACATTCACTTTAACAATTCTTTCATAAGATCATTTAGATTAGTTCTGGGAACTGCATGAAAAATGAAAATACACTCATATCATCTGGTAATTACAGACACATTAGAATGGCTTACAAGTTTACATAGGACAGGGTCACTTTTGTAAAAGCGTGAAGTTAAGTAGTGAAGTTCTCCCATTTGGGAGCAAGAAAACAAACGCTATCATTTCAGTCATTCGTTTTATGCCCAAATCATCCAAAGAATTAAACATTCAGCCCCGTAGGCATTTCATTCAAGTACCAATATGAGCCAGACCGCCCAATAGTTCTGATCAGATCAGTTATCGCTATTTATCCATTGTAGATCAGTACTTTATTAAGTATTTAATTAAGAACATTTTCATCTACATTGAAAATTGAATAACTTGCTTCTAGGAGAGATAGTTCAGCAGTGTAAATGTCTGCTTGGCAAGTTAAATGTCCCAAGTTCAATCTCCAGTACTATAATAAATAAATAAATAACCAAACAAACAAAAGAAAGAAAAGTACACTATCCCATAATGCTCAGACTAGTTACAACAAGTATCCTAGCACTGATGCTATACAAATAGAGTGGGTCTTGGGCTTAAGGTTTGCAGCAAAATGTCAGCAATGATGCCTGGAAATGTAGCCATGACATATTTTTCACCATTCTCACCCATTTGTAAATATCTAGTGAGTATCCACTACCAGCTTAGGTACTCATAGCAGTTGTCTTTTAATTGATCAAACACAATGGTTCTAATGATGTCATTAAATCACCTAACTCTCAGCACAGGCTCAGGAAACTTTGTAAGAAATGAAGTGCCTATGACTTCTAAACCCTTCTGTTGAGTGCAGACAAATTTGAGATGCTCTTGCTATAGTATATAACATTAAAAGTTGGTGAAATTGAGGTTCAAACTTCTATATCTGTTTTACCCAGTTTAACAGAGAGAGGACAAATTTCTTGTTAATTATAGGCCATTAGAAAAACTTTAAAATGCAATGAAATTTTACAGTCCTCTAGTGCTTCTTGAGGCTCTCATTACTGATAAAAGAACGCTAAATCTATAGCTTTTTTTCTTTCTTTTTGATTCCTAGTGCCTTTTGTTTCTCTTGATGCTCTGCTCTAGGGACAGTGAGATATCTCAGCAGACTAAGCACTGGTTTAGGCAAGTTCAGTGACCAGGATTCGAACCCCTGCACCACAGGCCATGCAGGCCCCACACTTAGGTATACTTGCCACCAAGACTGGGTATAGTAGCATACACCTAGAATCCCAGCAGTAGGGAAGGTAGGAGTCTGAGCTGTACAGTGAGAACCTGTACCAAATACACAGAAAAACATTTCCACTCTATTCCCTTTGATATCTTGCTAGCATCCACATTGCTGCACATCACTGCCCCTGATCTCTGCCTTTACATTTTGCCCTTGCTTGTTATTTGCATGTTCCATTTATTTTGTCATTGTATTTCCTAGATTTTTTGGTATTATTGTTGTGCTTTAAATACTTATTCTCTATGGTTATTTACTTCACATTCAGTGAAAATAAATCACTTTTAAATTATGATATATTATTGAAATGCTTTATTTTCAAGTTTCTTATCAGATCCTTGCTACCCAAAGTTTCATGTGCAGATCAACAGCTTTAATATTATCTACAAGAAGATAGAAATACAAAATCTTAGACCCTGAACAAGACCCTGAATCAGCATTTCTTATTCAATAAGATTATGAGATCAATAAAATAAGCCTCAAATTTTTGAGAAATATTGTGTTAGAATACTTTTTTATAGAGTTTATAAAATCCTGTCAATTGTGGGGTATTTAAGGAAGAAAATATTAAAAGTTCTTCACCTTTTTTACAATAAAAATATGTGATATCCCTCAGATAGTAATAATGTTCTTTAAAATTTAAAATATGAAAAAAATTAAGGTATGATGCTGTTAGTTGTAATGTTATTAAACAGTAGGCATTATAAACATTAAGATTTGTCACATATACTAAATAGACTTCAATTGTTTTTCCCAAAGTCTGCAGGCCCTATGTTAAACTGCTTGTTTCTTGGAAAAGAAACCAATATTGAGTATTTATACTTGTCCTTATAGGTAGTGATTATCTAAAATTTATTATCAGGCAGACATTGTGCAAAATACTTTATGAAAGTTAGTTTTTATTTGATTTTACACCATGAGTATACTTCAAAATTATAATTCTCAGTTGTGAACTTGGAACCTGATGTGTAACTTTATTGGTTGATGATTGAGAGCAGAGATTTAAGCACAAGTCTGTCTCATGTTAGGAACCCAGTTTGTAAGCTTCATGTTCTGCTGCTTACTTTAGTGATTAAAACAATTTGCTTCCCGAGTTGTATAAGTGATAAAAAGCAAAACATAATAGCAACAAATTATAGCCATTTATAAAGTTTTCAGATTGAAAGGTTTGTAGTTATTTTAATTTCTTTTACTGTCTCACTGAAATCAATAATCTTCAGTTTTTAAAACCCTACTAGGGATACAATCCAGGGCTTTTGCTCTGAGCTACATTCTTAGCCGTTTTGAACTTTTGTATTCTGAAACAGTGTAGCTAGAGGACCAACTTGCCCATGCTAAGTTCTAATGTAAAAGCTTCCTGCTCAATCACTGAAAGTACTAGAATTACAGCTATGTGCCAGCATATTTGACTAATAATGTTTTGATTCTTTTAACATTTTATCATAGATACACTTAATAATTTCTAAGATGCTCAAACTGGTGTTTTTTTATATGTAGTATTAATAAACTTTATATTAAAGTTAAGCTTTAAATAAACTTTTTTCATTGCTTAAATTCCAATTTATATTATTTGTGTTAGTTTAAGAGCCCATTTCTCTGAGTTCTAATATAGGCTCTACCATGTACTAAATATTTGCTTTCAGGTCATAACTTTCTAGAATTCAAAGATCTCGACTTGAAAATACTAATATAACAGATAAAGTATCTCACAGTTTTGTTCTGATGTTAAAGTTAGATAATCTATGTAAATTGGTTAATACTTTGCTTTATAAAAAGTAAATGATAAATATGATTAACATTATCATATTTCATTGTCATGGGAAACTTAAATGTTACCCTATATGTCCTTGTATATGAGGATATTAGTTTGTAAAAAGTGGTTTTAAAATATATTCAACGGTAAGCATGAAAACTATCAATATATGAATAGGATAACATTTTTCTAATATAAAAAATACAGAGACTAGAAGTTAAGTACTGAAATGAAATTATGAATTCAAATTTCTTCTTTTTCATATTACTATATTTCAGTTTGTAGTTTTCACCTTTGTGTTCACATGAGTGTAATAATCCAGATATTTCATTCGCATTCCAGTTAGATATAAGACTGTAGGATAAAGCAGTAAATGAAAATGATGTAAATGATGCTGTGAAATTTGTTCATGCTAAAAGTCTGGCATACTTATTAAAGGATTTTTGCCTCCATAGTCTTAGGTAAAAAGTCTAGGACATGTAGCTACTCTTAGCTTCAAGAATATCTAGAAGGGTAAATATTTTAGTTCTTTAGTCTCTATGTAAAGCAAGACAGTGGAGAAAATCCTGAATGACTTTGAGGTAACTGATCCATACTATTTACTACTGTTCTCAGTAATCAGTCTATCAATATTTTTTTAGAATGTTAAACATGAAAGAGCCGAGTGTGGTGGTGCATGCCTGTAATCCCAGCACTTGGGATGCTGAGGCAGGAGGATCAGTGTGAGCTCAAGACCAACCTGGGCTACAAAAGGGAGCTCAAGGCCAGCTTGAACTGCATAGCAAGACCCTGTCTCAAAAAGACAAAATAAAAAGAAGAAGAAAGTTAAGCATGAAATTCTTTACATGAAAGGCCTGAACCTTTTAAAAAACAAAATGTCTATAAATTTAAGTATGATAATCGTTTGTCTCTTGTAATTTGTCCCTAAAGATTTTGAGGTAAGGAATTAAACTTTGCATAGACTATTTACTTGCACAACATTGTCATGGTGAGTAGGAAAATAAATGTCCCCAGAGAAGACATTTTTTTTTTGTCTTTTTGAGACAGAGTCTCGCTATGCATTTGAGGCAGGCCTTGAGCTCACTTTTGTAGCCCAGGCTGGTCTCAAACTCGCACCAATCCTCCTGCCTCAGCCTCCGAGTGCTGGGATTAGAGGCGTGCGCCACCACGCCCAGAGAAAACATTGAATAAAAACTGCTGTTAGCAAATACTAAGAGGTATTTCTTCTGCTACAGATAATCAGAAGTTTCCAGAAACTTACACATGTAAAGGAATTGGACCCTGGTTATAACTTGATCTGTACCCCAAATTCTATAGTCTTGTTTCTTTGTTTCTCACCTTTTTAATTTACAGTGTTTCCAGGACAATTCAGTTATCACCATCTTGATCTCAGTCAGAGCACAGCATCTCTGGTCAATTGCACATGTGCGATCTTAGGAAATTCTTAACTGGGCTTTTTTTTCCTAGGCATTCCTCCTCAAAAGCATTCATCAAAGATTCTGCTTCATGTTTTACCTGAAATGCATTTTATTACTCTTCAAGGCAAAAGTCTAGATCTTCCATGAATTTGTCCTAAACTACATTGTTGTCATATTAAGTTTTTTCTTTGTATTCTTTTCTCCTTGCCAACATATTTTAATTGTTTTCTTGCCTTATTCCTTGATTCGTCCTATGTATACTGTCTGAGTATAGAGCATATTGTAGACCTTATCCTGACCATAGGGTTTACAGGGACAAATACAACTCCAGCTATGTTCACAAGGCAGTTGCAAAGTATTGGGAAGATTGGGTCCATCTTACTTCAGCTGTTTGTGTATCGAGCTGTAACTGACCAATCGCCTCACTCTATTGTTCTGTCCAGAAAAACAAGCATATTCATTGTAGAAAAGTAGCATAAGGGTCAGAGTCTTGCTCAGTCCCTTTTTTGGCATTACATCCTCTAGAACAAGACAAAATGTGAGTCCCAATAAGATTGGTTTTCTTCTGTAGTATTCCATGAAAATACTAGGAAAAATATGAAATGGAAGAATAAGCCACATTCTTGCTTTATGAGAAAGAACATAATCACACATCATGTAATATGATTCAATGAAGAATCATGAAAAGTAGTTTTAATCTTTAGAAATTAAAATATATTGCATAAGAATATATGTCTCGATATACATGAAGTCTGAATGACATATATAGTGAATGTTTAAATCTTAAAAATTGGCACAGTAAAAGACAAGGTCGATTAATTCCTTCCTCAAAATATTCTCCCTCACTTCAAGTATTATTATAGGAATCTTGATACTTGCTGAAGTAGTTTTGACAACTCTCTTTCATGAGTGCGATTTTCAATGAATCAAGCTTTCTTGTGCCATCCAAGGGCAAGGCAAACTCCTAAAACCTTTGCTATGTGTCACCACATTATTAGTGCATCTGGTACTGTACAAATTCGGGCTCGCTCCTAAGTCAAAATGACTATGAAAGGTAAATGTTTTGAATAGATTCATAGCACAGAGTCAATCACAACAGGACGGCTAAAGGAACTCATTAAAGAAGACTTTCACGTATTAAGCACCTGCTTAGGCAAGCACACGAAGAGGGATTTGACCCCTAGCACCACATGCTTCACTAGATCTGCACTTGGGTATACTGAGCCAGCCACTGAGACTGGGCATGGTGATGCTTGCCTATAATCCCAGAGGTGGGGAGGCTGAAGCAGGAAGATCACTACTAGTACAAGCTGCATAATGAGACCCTGTACCACATACAGAAATCTCTAGTAAAACTACCACTACTAAAAAAATAAAAAAATAAAAAACAAAAAACAAAAAAACCCCAAAGACTTTCAGAACTGCTTCAGAAATTGGCAAGAGTGACATGATGAACTTATTCAAAGCAATGCAGAGTACTTTGAGAGGATATTAATGAAACAACTTTTTTTTGTCTTATTTATTTATTTATTTATTTGTTTGTTTGTTTGCTTATTTAGCAGAACTGGGGCTCAAATTCAGAACCTTGTACTTGTGAGGCAGGCACTTGTGTTCCTGAGTTAACTCCCCAGGTCCTTGTTGTAATACATATTTATAAAAATTAAAATATACTGTATTTTTACCATGGCTCTCATATGATGACATTGTGCTGCTTGATAATAGAGGCGAAGTTTGTGGTATGAGTATAGAGATAAATGATCACCATTCAAAACTCTGTTTTTCCAAAATGCCTTGTTCTTTAGAGTGTACACATGTTCTGTATTTTCTTTCTATTGCAACATCTTGTTTTAAACATATATACCTTTGTTCACCCACTGTACCAACATCCCTTTCACTCACTGAATGGTATAAGTCTCTGTAAAGCAGATATAACTCAGTATCTTAGCTCATGGTTAAAAATTCATGAGGATTTTCTTTTTATAATTTGGTAACAACCAAGAATAGGTAGTTATTCAAGTGAAATACTTAATTAATTTTTCTTTATCTTATTTAAAAGGAAGTACTTTATTCCATCCCATAGTAAGATAATCCTTTCAGTGATCTGTAATATTTTTGAAGAAGTTAGAATCTTTTCAAATGGTTGAATCTTAAATTATTTGTTCTCTGTTGGCTCTGAGAGCTCACTCATTGGAATTACAAAACTCTTTTTTTATTGCTGAAAGAATTTAATGTATGCAAACTTACATTTGGCTAGAGAACATTTTTAAAAATAAAAATTTCAAATTGGAATGTTCTTACTGAATTCAGGCTTTTGTGATGCTGTGTGATTTGGCATATGTTCCATGTGACATCTGCATTGAAAACACTTTGCATTTGAGAGACTTTTCCTGCCTTATTGGGACATTTCAACTCAATTTATCATTTATCAGTAGAGAAAAAAATAAAACACTTCCAGGCAAGAGTCTTCAGTAGGATTTAGCAGTGAGTGCTTTAAAAAGAACAACAGCAGCAAGTTTGAAACTGTGCCCATTTTAAAAAGAAAAGAAAGAAAAAGCAAAGAAACATCTCAAGATTTCCCTTTTTTTGAAACCATCTACCGAAGAAGGGCTCAGATTGCTCTATTTGAAACTATTTAAGTCTTTAGGAAAATTTCTCTCAGATACAACTCACCAGATTCATTTCAATGCTTAAATGTTTATCACAGGTTCAGTACTTCATCCCTCACAGAGACCCTGTCTATCAGGATGCACTCACTGTCAAAATGGGACCTTCAGGGTCATTTAGAAAATTTCTAATTCATTAATGACAAAAAAAGATAAAATAACAATGAAACAGTTTCAAAACAGGTTTGTAGGAAAGTTATTATAATTAATACATGACATATTGTTGTCTTCAGAATCGTTATTCAGAGGACAGGATGCAGACATATGTCATCAAAACACTATTAGTACAAACCTTTCTTCTCAATGAACTAAGAGAAAGTAGCTGTATATCTATCCTAGATAACATTCTGTTTTCACGACAAAATGGTCCTTCACTTATAATCCCTTTTTTTGTTTGGTTTTAGTGTTATTTTAAGTGAGAAAGGCAACTGGTATTTTTTTTAATGAGCAGAACATATTTATTGACGGAAAGAAATCTCCTGCCCAAGAAAGGGACAGGAAGGGGGTCCCAAGTGTGTGTCCCCTGACAACTGGTATTTTGAAACATTTCCTTGAAGAGAAATCCAGTTCAGTTTGCTCTGAGAAGAAGAAAAGATAATTTCCAGTGTTGTATCAGAATGAAAAGAAATACAAAAGTTTTATTGAAGGATCTTTGACTTTATTCCTTTTAAAGTTTCAAGGAACTATTATTAGAGTATTCTATTTATCTATGATTTTCTTTTAAAAAATTTCTAAGCCTCCAGGCATTTAATTAAGACATTATACACTTTGGTTGAATTACTGGAAGTCTTGTTAAAAAATTTCATGAAATTCTTTAAATTCAAATTTAAGCCTGTTTCTGCAACAGCCACCAAAATACATCATGTTGCAGCCTTTCATCTTGTAATGATCATCTCTCTACTTTCCTTTGTATCACTGAGCCATTTTCTTGAACCTCTTCCTAAATGAAAGTTAAACAATAATGTGATATAAATTATATATGTTTAGTTTTGCCTTTTAAAACATTTACAGCTTCACTTTTGTTCTTCTAAATATAGAAATTATCTCCTCCCGTTCCCCACTCCTCAATTAGCTGCCAGTGGTGTGGAACTTAATGATTTTACCACATGTGATTCAATTTGTTTGTAATCCTATATTCAACAGTGGACGGACGTCTGTTAAACATTGATAAGCTGGTTTTTATGCAGAAGGCCCTCAGAGGGCATTGTACTAAAGTGCTGCAAAGACTGGGATTAGGTTGAGGTATTGTAGAGTGGCTTTAAGACATTTTCCTAGCCTCTGCTCTTCCAAAGGTGCCAAATCAACTTGGCCTTAATTTAATATTGCTAAAATTGCAATGCGGAACTGACTTTGAGCTTCACCTACCTTAAAATAAGTTTATACTGAGGTGATTTAAGGAACCATTTTGTTTTCTTAAGTGCTAGGTATGCACTGCACACATGGGACATAATTGTATGGTTGCTGTGAGACGGTGCATCCTTTGCCAAAATCTGAAGTTCCTTTCATTGCTATTCAAGTCGTAATTTTTTTTTTTTGTTTTCTCATGCCAGGATTAGAACAGCAACATCTGATACTATTTTTATTTAGTGATGAAAATATCCCTGTGTTCAATGTTTTTTTTAATTTATGATTAAAACCATGTTGTATACCATAAATGGCCATTATTAATAGATATTTGCCACACATGTGTTTCTGAAACAGATATATGTATTTTGAAAAATAAAATAGTACATTGTTTGAAAAACTGTTTCATAATTTATCCACAAAGTTAAAATTTTAATACATCAAAGAACATATATTCACATGCAAGATATAAACAAAAATAAAATGAATAAGTATGTTAATACCACTCAACTATAGAGTTTGGTACTAGAGAGCCATACCAAATTTCTGAGACTCCATATATTTTCAGCAAATTATACTCCTTTCTCTATCTTAAACATAACTGTGTTCTTAAATACGTGGTTATCATTCTGGAACACCTTTTACAATATTTCACTACAAACATAGGTGCCATTATGCTTTGTGCCTACACCCCCCCCTCAATTCCTCTTGTAGACAAGGCTTTCTCGGAGGTAGCTTAATCTAGAATGTGTGATTGACTGCTGGTGCAATGCTGGGATCAAGGGTGATTGAATTAAGAGTGAGTGAAGGCTGGCTCAGCCCACTGATGAGATTGATACCACCCTAATCCTGGTAGGCTGAATATGATGGAAGGGGCAGAAAGGTGTTTCTCTCCCCTTTTCCCGTACCTGGCTCCCTTTTGCTGTCTTCTGCTGTCATTAGCTTTTTCTCCTCTTTGGTGACCCTCTGACAAATAACCATGCCTAGCAGCCAGCTAATTGTAGGTCAAAACCTCGCCAGTGTGTAAGCTAAATAAAACTTAGCTCTGTTGACTTTCAGTGTTGTGTATTTTGTTAACAGTAAGAACAGTAATAAAGACAGGTATGCTTACAGGATATACTGTTAGATTTTTCTCTTTTTGTACTGGGGACCGAACTCGGAATCATGTGCTTGCCAGTTATGTGCTTATGTCACTGAGGTATATCCCCAGATCCTAGATTTTTCTTTTAACACCCTATGAATGGTATATTTGCAATCTATTCTTACTCATTTATAGTACAACCCTTTCTCTGACGTGCCACCACATTAGTGAACATCATTTGGATTTCACTGTTTTACTGCTGCCTACTGATTTTTGATCTAAGTATGTTTCACATTTACCTGTGTTCTCATTATAAAGGAGTGTCTTGATCTGAGGTTTTACACTAGTGGTGACATGCCTATGAAACTACCTGTGTCTCCAGGCCCGTGACCAAAAATTTACTCAGGTATAGTGAACTTGACTGAGACTGATGGCCCATTAATTAATCCAAGAACACTAGTATATAACAATTGATATTTTGTACCATTACCAATCTTTATTAGCATAAATATTAACAAAATATTATCTCTTTTAACTTAGATTTCTCTGATTAATAGGAATGCTGGTCATCACTTTGTAAGGGATGACTAGTACATTTGATTTATATTCTAGGTCATATTTTTCTATCTTCAATATATACTTTCTCTATTAGCATATATTACACTTTGATTTTATTAATGCTATTCTTTCATAATTATAATAATTTTATGTAAATAATACCATATATATTAGTAGCATTTTTCCTAAGGTTTATACTTTGATCTTTGTTAAATTATTCTTTGTGAACATAAGATCACGAAAAATATTCTCCAGTATTTTATTTCAACAGGTTTATAAAATTTCTTTTCTCTTTAAAATTTATATTCCACTAGGAATTCCTTTATCTGTCTCACAGTATTTGAATGATAGAGAAAATTTGACTCAGTTTTCTACAGTACAAGGTGTCAGTTTTTCCAGAATTTTAAATTAGGTAGTAGCTTCTTTTGTCCCCACTGGATGAAAGTAGCTACTTATAGCCTATGAAAATGTATTATAATAAAGTCAGCTGCTCTAAAAATATTCATCAAATTTCAGTTGCCTGATACAATCTGATGGTTTGGGTAAATATTTTTTGACCTTTTTTCCACTTGACTTTTCAATGACTGTAGTTCCTTCAACCATCTCTAGAGTATTGTAATCTGCTACAGCCAACTGGCAGGTGGTAGAAGAACGGCTAGAGAGAGCCTGCTTGCCAAATTTTTAAACTTCTTATATAGCAAATGCTCTTATCACCACTGCTTATACTGCACTGAAGAAAACTAGTTTGCTTAGGCCTACATAAATGTAAAAGGTACTGGAAAACATTGTTTCTGATTGAGAACAGTTTCCCAGATACCTTTCTACAGAGTAAGAGTTTGGATTTGAAATGCTGACATAGTGATCTCATTAACACCAAATTTCTGCATGTGCACTGAACTTTTTCTGACTATTAGGACAGATGCTTCTACTTTGTTGGTTGTTTTTCTTGGTGGGTGCCTCACTATTATTTTTTATTTTTGATAATTATGTCAACTAAAATAATTACCTATTGTGATTGGAAACAATAAATTTACAGATAAATCTAGAATGGTAACATATTTCTTTTCATAGTTTTAAATGCCTTTCAATATGCTTCACAGTTTTATTTCTAAAATCGTGCATGTTTGTCAGGATTGTTTCTAATGATTTCATTTTATTAATATTATGCCATCTTTAGTAATATTGTAGAAATTTTATAAAATGTTTTATGAGTATTTCTAATATATAAAATGCCATTAACTTTTTAAAATTGTGAATCTTGACGTTATGACTTAATTGGTTATAAATTTCATTAATATGTTCAAAATTTTTGATGGGGATTTGTATGTGAGTAATCATATTGTAGATAAATCATGATAATATTTTCTATTAGTGTTTATTTCTTTTTCTAATTGAATAGAAATGATAGAATAAATTATTCCTGATTTCAGAAGAAATTATATGGTATTTCATCATCAGATATCATCATGAAATATAATGTTTTCTCTAAACCATTTTGTAGCTCTTTCTGAATTTTAATGTGTTGCTTTAAAATATGTAAAAACATGCTGTTTGCCTAATTCTTATTTCATATTTTCCACAAGTATTTTAAATTTCTGTTTGATGTAGTTTGTTTATTGTAGCTTGCAAATTTATACTCGTGCTTCCATAGTATCTTTTAGACTCCTTGTGTCGATATTTAAATTTCCCTTTCCTTTTTGGAATCTTATTTACAACGATTAATTTCCCCAGAAATTAAAATTTTTGTCTATATTTTCACTACTTTGAAAAAATAAGTCTAGTTTCTTATCAAGTTGTTCTTTTTTTTCTAATATGAAATAAAAGGCTATTTAATTTTGTTCTTCCATAGCTAATATTTTTTTCTATGTATATGCTCAAATGATTTTTCTTTACAACTAGTTTTGGACGATTTCATTTTTGTGTATCTTGGTATGTTTTTTATTATTTGTTGTTCCATTTTTGTTGGAAATGTGGTGCTATTATTATAACTAAATTCTGAAATTTTAGAAATTTAAATATTTATTGCCTACTCCCTTCTTAGGAACAGAAATTTTTTTATTTTGACACAGAGAAAAATATCATATGACTGATCTGTAAACTCTTGTTCATGTTTATTCTAGAAGATTTTTACTGTTATATTCATTGAAATTTATAAATAATTTTACATTGTGCATTGTATTATTACTCTCTTGTTATGTATTCACTTCAGAAATATTTTTCTAAAATTCCAGAGATAAGGCTGAGGCAGGAGGATTGGTGTGAGTTCAAGACCACCCTGGGCCACAAAAGTGAGCCCAAGGCCAGCCTGAACTGCAAAGCGAGACCCTGTCTTAAAAAGACAAAAATAAATAAATATATATATATATGTATATATATATATATATATATATATATATATATATAACTAAATAAAATTCCAAAGGTATTATCTCTAAATACTGGCAATTTTGAAATTCATTGCTGATTTCTGCCCATGTTTTATTGTAGGTCGTATTTTATCAGTATTTATGTAGTTCTTCTGTTTTTCTAAATGGTTCTGATGTACATTTAGATGAATTTTCTACTCTAAATCATAATTATGTTTTAAGAACCCAATAGCAATTCAAATTTATTTCTAAGTGTAATTATGCCATTATTATGAATTCTTATTTGACTCATGAATTTAGAACTGTATTTTTTAAACCTCCAGTTGTATTTTCTTCTAAACTGTCCATGTTTTCAGTCAAACTTGATTCTTTTGGATTATGCTAGACTATTTTTAATCTACTGAATAATGCCTGATAACTTTGTGTAACTGCTTCATATGTGAATGAGAACATATTGTGTATACATTTGCAAATATCACATTCATATTTTTTATTATAACAGCCTTGATAATTAAGTTGATGGCATCATTCATATATATTGAACTTAGCCATTGCTTTTTTAAATAGGGTGAATATTTATTATTTTTTAACTTGTTTGTTTATTTATTTATTTTTATGGCTGGCTCAGCCTGCCCTGAGGGCAGGGCTGGTGCAGTATGTGGTGCCGGGGATCAAACCGCGGTCCCTGTAGCCGCCTAAGCTTTCCTAAGCAGGCACTTTAGACCACTGAGCCATCCTGCTGGGCCCCCATAGCCATTGTTTCTATTGGTTGGATTACTTATTTTGGAGACTTGCAAGTAATTTTCCTCCTTTGATGTGTAGACATTGTTCTCTGAACCCATTTAATATTTAGAATCATTTTAGTTTTCTGGATGCCTGATCATTTTATTATTGTGTAGCCTTCTATTTGGTATTTAATATGCTATGCATTTCTTAATTTTATTTGGTTTCCATTTTCCTATTATGACTTTATCTTGTATCCTTCCACCTTTCCTGTCTTGTATATCCATATGCCATGCTCTGTGCTAAGCAGTACATTACTAGATTTGAAAATATCTGTATCTATCTTGATTGACATTCTGTCTGACTATGCTTGTCATTTTCACTAGGGAGTTTCGCTTTCTTATGTTTCTTCATTTATCATAATAACTTATAACACTTGAATATATTTGCATTACTTTATTTTCTGCTATTGACTTGTTGAATCTTTCTTTCCTTTTTTCTCCCTTATCTCTTTTGGAATGATCTTTCTATTCTAATTTGCCTTCTTCATTTTGGAATTTCTGCAGTCTTTGTATTATTTTGGTGCTCCCTCTCAAATTGTACTATGGATTATTTTTCAAATTAAACAATAATAGTTTAATTTTTCTTAAATAAATTGAGTAGTATTATATATAATAAGCTTCCTCCTATTGCACCTGTTGTGAATACTCACTTTGAGTTCTACTTTACATAGTCTTCAGCATTAGATACTAGAGCTATGTTTTTATATATTTGAATTTACTTACATTTTTTCACATGTTTATCTCAATCTTTTTGTACCATCTGAAGAATATTCCAGAAATATGTGGGATTGTATCTAAAAGAAAGTAAAAATATACTACATGGAATTTTTTTTCCTGAGTAAATCCATGCCCAAAATTATACTTGGAATAATCAGTAGTCACAAGAAAATGCAGGATAAGAAGAAAAGTAGAACTGCAATTCAAAAGCTATAATCTGGTAGTTTTTTTTTTAATTATTTGAATTAGTGGAAAAGTAAATAGTAAATATATAATCAGAAATAAAAGTCTCAGTGGATGAACATTACCTACAATTTATTTCGTTTGATGGGATGTGGTGAGAAAACAAAAGTCATAGTAAAGTATTTTGAACGCAGGTTTGCAAAAGATAACTAACAACATTAGTAAGCTGCGAAGTCAGAGCAAAGAGATTCTTTGATATGGAAAAGAAAGCAAGAAGGAATGTGCCAGTCAAGTACTCTGCCAGAGGTGCTAATACAATCAAGTGCTGTGCTAGGAATAGAAGACTGGGAAATTAAATATTATAACGTCAAATATATTCAAGCTCTTAGTGAAAACTGTTAGAGGAGAAAATGAATATGTCAAAAGAAAGTGATTTCTCAGATGCAAATCTGACTTATGCTCTGAAGCAAATGTTCATGTTTTTAAAATCCCCAAAAGTTTAATGCTGAAAAAATGGCATCAGAGGAAATGATTTCTTATGGAAAATCATCCAGGGAAGGTAACAATATAGGTGTTTGAATACATTTCTTACATTCATCAAGAGGGGATATGAACATTTAAGCAGTACAAAATGTGTGGCAATGCGAAATGATACAGAATTGCTGAAAAAAAGAGAATTAAGGAAAAGGGGTTGTGTAATTAGGATGTGATAAACGAGCTTGCAAAGAATGTGGTATTATAAAAGGATACAGAAACAAACCTGTAAGGAATTGATGTAGGGATTAATCCTTTGATGGTGAGTATTCAAATGAAAATAAGACTTCATAAGTCACTTGTAAAAGACTGGAGCAATGCTGAAAGAAGAGGTTTTTGATGTAAAATAAAAAAATGTGTTGTATGATGAGAATACTGTCTATAAATAATAGGAATTAATTAAATATTTCCTGCATGCAAAGCTACATGTTTGAAACTTGAAAAATATAAAGTAGAAAAAAGAAAAGATAAGCAATTGAAAGTCACTGAATCGATAAGTTCTGTAATTTAAAAATTCCAATATTTATAAGAAACACTATGTAGTAGCATTGCACAGATAAAACATAAGCATTATACTTTTTATGATTTTTGTAGATGCTTTTAAGTGTACAGCATGGGTAGGAAAATGAAAAACCATGGATAAAATATTACTTGAGAAATGGTAATTCTCTATCAATAACAAGCGACTTTTCTGACTTAAAGAGGCAAAAATTGACAATTTGATAAGAGAAGTTCCTTCTTGAAAACACGTTGATATAAGTACACAGAAGAAGCATTCTTGAGGTGCTCATCTCAAATATGAAAATACCTTTAACCATTGGATTTCAAAATCTATTATCTCCACAGATAATATCAAACATTTGTTATAGATCCCACATGTATTATATGTTGTTCGTTTAAATGTGCCTGTTCATGATGACTTTTAGAGTCCACAAAGTACTTTTCCCCAGGAGGATTTTTTTTTATCTCTATCTGGCAGTAGCTATAGAAGTGATTTCACAAACATAATAAAAATTTGTTGATGCATTTAAAAACCTTACTGTCATACAATGTGTAGTCTCAAATATCAAAAGTGTAGCACAAGTTAGTATGCCAAAATTGTTCTCCTCACATTTCAATGTTAGATCTAAAAGTTGTATTGCATTAATATTTATCTTATCAAATATATAGCATACTTCAACATATTTTTCTTCTATAGAATTACTGAATGATTAACCTCTGTTTACACAAACAAAGAAGTAATGAGTAATTGACATCAATAGCTACTATTCCACCATTCTTTACTAAGCTCTGAATAAAATACTTTATATGTATTTGTATACAAGATATTTAAATAAAGAAATGACAGTGGGGTGGCAGGAGATAGCTCAGCAGACTAAGCCCCTGTTTAGGCAAGTGCATGGCCAGGGTTGGAAGGTAGCATGAGAGAATTTTATTTTCTACTCATTTTTGCAGTGAACCTAAAACTACTTGTAAAAATAGTCATTAATAATTAGAATAAAATTTTATTTAATAGATTGTAATTCCAATGCACATCTTTGTTGACAATGGAACATGTACATTTATCATTGCCTAACAGCTCTCTGGACATTTTGACAAACAAGAAAACATTACATTTATATGCACACTTGTATCTTTCTATTGTGCTTCTGTCCATTATCACTATAAAGATTTTTGGCTTGACTCAGTTCCCTACAAGATTCCGTAAGGGTCTCTGACCTGGCACCTGATATTTGCTATACAGTATGTGTTAGAGTACAGTGCCAGATTATAGATGTAAGGTCAGCTATTTCCTGAATTTTTTTCTTTTTTCCTTAATTGGTCAATGGTAACTTATGAATGAATATTTGGCGAGGGATTGAATGAGTAAACAAATGCAGGACTGTAGTATAAGCATATCACTTTATAGGTAGTGTATTTGAATACCTTCAAGGTCCCTGAGAAGCTCAAAGAAGTAGGGAGTGATAAACACTTGATTAGTTGTTGTTGTTGCAACCTCTGGCAGTGGTTTTTGAAGGCACTAGAAATCTAACACTGTTTTAGGTTTGAATGACAGTTTCTCAAATATAATGACTTCACAGACAACATTTCATAGTAAAGAGATACATTATATTGATTATTTACTTTTGTTTGATGTATTTGGGATTTTTATATAAAATATAGGCGAGTAATTTAGCAAGAAGTGATACAAATGGAGATAGGAAAGGAAATAATACTGTAAAACTACAAAGTAAAAGAATAGACACCCAAAATAACAATAAAACTAAAAGAAGAAACAAATATTTCAGGACCATTGATCCTAATCTTTAAAAGTATTACAAAATTTAAATGAATTGTGTGTTAGGTTAAAATTTCACCAAAATGATGATTGGAAGGTGGAAAAAATAAGTATTTTAGTGCTTTTTGCCCACTGCCTATTCATATAAAAAATAAAATTGTATTTTTGCTCACACTGTGCAATGAGCTTCTCAAATAACTTAGAATGTTAAATGGTAAAAAATAAAGTCCAAATTACAAGATATAAATGTGTAAGATTTGTTTAATGAAAAAGTTTTAAGTATTAACAGCTCCTTTGAAACGACAAGCAGAAATCGAACTCTGGTAATCTGACTGACTAATTTGAAGATAACATCATGTAATACAGCCACCATTGTTAAATTCCTATTACTTTTAGTGAAATATTATAAAGTTTCTAATCCTATTTTCTTTCTTTTTATTTTTTTTTACTATATTTTGTATTCTTTAAAAATAAAAATATAAATTGAGCACAAATAGAAAATCTCACATGGATGAATATTTCTTTAACCTAACCATGCATAAAATTTAATTAATATTAGAAAACAAGAAGCATTAAAACAAAAGACAGATATATATATATATATATATATATATATATATATATATATATATACATATATATAATTTAAAAGTTAAAATTATATTTCTATGCCCAAATCACTATTCATTAAGGTAAAAAGAAAATTAGAAATAAACATCCTTAAAATTTTATCCCCTCATGAAAATTTATTAGATATAGATAGCAATGTGGGATAGTGTCATACTACAATTCATGTAATTTGTTTCACTTAATCACAGACAAAATGATAGCATCTCACATATAATGAACTTTTAAAAGATGTACTTATGGACAAAACCAAAATTCTACTGAAAAATATGCATTTCTTAGCTTCATGACTGAATATGCCTAGGAATAATGATCAAGCCATTAACAATAGGCATTTCTTACAATACGATTTCCTGTTAAATGACTAAAGAAGCATCTGCAGAAATGGCAACATATTTCACTACATTAGGGAATGTTGAAAATAACTCTGAAACATCTGGTCACACCCAAGGCCAAGAAAACTGTGAAAGAGTATGAGACTTGTCACCAAAAAGATTCATAAGTCAACTGGGAGGAATTTTGATCAGGTTTTTAACAAAATATTTAGACATCAAAATGACTGATATCTTCAATAAAATAAACCACAAAAATCATATTTAAGTTCTATTGACACAAATATGAACTTTGGATATTTTAGAAAATATAAGATGATGAAATTATCATTCTGTTCACTGATAAATTAAGAGAAAAAATCAAATATTCTTTCATTCAAATTAAGATAATATCTTATGGTACCAACATAGATTATAAGTGATAAATCTTGGCTTATTTTTTTCCATTTTCTGTTTACAAATTGTCTTCGACCTTCCCATTGTCAAATTTTTCCTTGTGGTATAATTGAAAATTTCTTCATTTTAAAGACTCACATGATCAGAGTTAGACTACTCAGATACTCCAGGGTAACACAGTATATCCATCTCAAATCATTAATGATTAATCTCATCTGCAATATATTTTACCATTTTATTTGCATATTAAAATATTCCAAGGATTCAAATATGCACATCTATACAATAGCTTAAATCTGTGCACTATATCCATTCAGTTATTTTCTGTGAATCCAGACTTATGATACACTTGACAATTGACAAGCAATATTCAATTTCAAATTTCAGTCTTGAAAATGTCTTATGAATTCAGTTGAATAGGAAGTTACAGATATATGAGGAGATATAGGTCATCTATTTTTATTCAAATTACATAATTAATCTATATGTTTTAATGTAATTATTTTACACAGTATCTTATTGAATAAACAAATATGTGAAAGGAATAGCTCATTTTTCTTTAATTTTATTAGAAATATAGTACTTTAGCAGAAGGCTATCATTTAAACTCTCGAAAGTCATAGTTATTCAGCATTCTCATGACTCTCTCAATGAAATAAAATTTCCATTTATTATTAAATCATAAAGAATGTGAGCCTGTCTTGCAGAATAGATGAAGTATTGTTTTCTACTTATGTCTTAATAAGATTCAAATAACTTTGCCTTTTATCTCTTTCACATTGCATATGTCCCATCACATGTATAAGAGGGAACATGTGTGTTTTTCATTTAAAGTTCTTAAAAAACATTTTGTAGTACTCATTGAATGAAATTGGTTGACATCTGTGACCTTAAAATTAATAATTTAAAACAAGTTATAATTAGTAACAACGGAAAACTTTGTTTTTTTGCACTTTAGGGAAGGGTCTACATGGTGTTCAGGGTCTCACTACTAGATCAGACTCATAGTGATCCACCTGTTTACAGCATCCCAAGAGCTGGGACTACAGGCTGTACCCAACCATGCCCAGTGTTAATTGCTGTCTCAACACACCCTGAGGACCAGGTAGGCACCTCAGGCCTGAGAATTTAACTCCTAGATCTTGCACCTGCTTGCAGGTGCTTTAATCCCTTGAGCTGTTTGGCTGGCCCTAAGACTTGAAGTTTTTAAGATTAATCTGAAAATGATGGAAAATCAGTGTAAGAGAGTATGATTGCAAAGGCCTGACTCTCCTAACTAGGCTATTACTCTGACTTGATACTATGGGATAGTATGTTTGAAATGAACGTTCTAGCTCCAAATTTATGCTTAAGGATATAGTCAGGTATGCTACCTACAAATGTCCTTAGGCTAAGTAGTAAGTAACTTTAAAGTGATATTATAAAAATAAGTATGAATAATTCCATATTTTAGTTTGGAAATATAAAAGCATTATATTAATTATATAATATATTTTATAGTATGTGTTCATGAATAATAAAATATATACTTTGGAACTTTAACTTACTTTTACAGGGAAATTTTGTAAAGGGATTGAAATCAAATTTCATAATTAAAAACAAATTTCATAATTAAAATACATATTCAGCTGGTAGAAATGAACAGATTCATATGTGAAATGCACTTGACTTCTTTCTAATAAATATCATTATTGTAAAATTACGTAGTAAATTGCAGACGTTATATATGAAAGCAATTTTTAAATTATGTGAAAGTCCAACAAAATAAATTATTGAGACCAGAATGCCAGCGTATTTGATAAAATGCATGTCACCTTGTATCTTAGAGAAAAATCCCACAATATTACCGTTAAAATACATTACTTTCCATAGATCCTACAAAAGGATGAGAAAGTAATGATAAAACAAATATTACAGTAACATTATGCAGATAGTACCTGAGAAAATAGTTTTGATACTAAATAATATTTAGGCCAAAATGATAATTTGTTCACAAATGGTACACATTGCCAGAACAATGTACTTTTTGGTAAGATAATTCCAAATCCTAACCTAATTCTGAACGTTTAGAGAGAAAAAGAAAATTAGTGTTATATATGTAAATCTACACACCAATAGGAACAATGACTAGAGAAGGCAAAGCACAAGGAAGGAGTGCAAAAGCTCTCTAAATTTAATGAAGACTTATCCATCACTGCTTTTATTTTTTTCAGCATGATTTCTTCCTGCTTACCCTTCCCTTTACAAGGCATCTATATTTCTGAAGCAAGTTGAGATAACTGATATTTCTTATATAAAATGGTCCTCTGCACTATTTTTAAGAATCATAGGTCAAATTAGTCAGACTGCTATTCTAATACCAATAATTAGGTCCACCTCCTACCAAAATCTTCAGTTAATTGGTAGAAATTTTAGCTTTACGGGTTTTAGTTGTTAAAAGCATCATATGGAGAAAGTACAAAGGATTTCCTAAGTAAACGACTTTAAAATTGACTTTTAAGGCATTTTTCTTTCCCCAGAGTCATGGCCTTAAAATGGATTTCTTATTGTATTCTTCGTTATTATATTACACATTCTTCCTGGAAACTGTAGGAGGTAAGGGCGAAGTCTTATGTTGAATATTATATAAAGTATACTGCCTTTTGAAAGAATATAGTGAGCCATTAGGATGAATGTGTATGAGAAGTATATCTGAATAGACTTGAAGTCTACCCATTTTCCTGTCCTCCATTCACCATTTGTGACTTAAAATTAGATTTGGCCCCATAGCTTCCATGTCCATCTTACTCTAAGGCATTGAGCCTCTAGAGTTCAGCAAAGTAGATTTTTGTCTTCACTAGCATCATTCTGCTGCATATCTCTTGATAAGGAATGGAAACAGAGATAAATTTTTCAGAAGTACTTAGGAAGAAAAAGTGTTCATGTAGCAATATAGAATTCCTTCTTAAGTACATTCTATAGTGAAGCAAAATGTGAAAAAGAAGGGAAATGGGTAGGATTAAGTTATGTGTAATGAATTCAGCAGATTGGGTTAGTGTTCAGATTCTGGAAAATCCCAATGAATGAAACCTTTTACAATTCAAATGTGCTGTCAGTGCATTGTAGACAATTGCACTTACCTCTTGATATTTTGCGGAATGTTAAAATGCATACTCAATATCATGTAACAGCATGTCTCAATCTGTTACTTGAGTGGTTACTTCAAAGAACAACTACTCATGTAGTGCAGTAACATGCACATATTTTATCAAATGAAAGTGGAAAGGTTTCAGGTTAATTTTTGTCTATGTAAGTCTCTGAGTTGAGCTCACACTTTAATTGAAAATATGTTTTTACAGAGACGTAATTTCTAGGGGTGATTAAAATTTTGATTATATCCACTCATGGGTTTCATAAGTTAAAAATATTTTTCACAAGTCTATGATTAATTTTCCCCATTTCAAATTTTATTCTCAATAATGTGCTGCATTAAATCCAATTAGAATTTCACAAGGCATCTTAGGAGTTACACCTTCACATATTAAACTTTGCAAAAAAGGTTAAATTTCATAGCTGTGCATGAACTCAAAGCAAAATGAAAAGATAACTAGATAGTGAAACGTGGTTCATGGTCCTTAAAAGACCTTTTAATGTAGTTAGTTATTTTCCAATAAATGCAAGTAACACATTGAATATCCACCAATGAACAGAACATAAATTAACAATTTAGAAATGAGAAAATGACAGAAAATTAAATGAAACTTTTACCTTCAGTACTTTACACGGGGTCATTTCTTGATTAAATTATCTCCAACACTTGCTGCTTGTCTTACTTCATCAGTCACCCATGAATTTAAATTAGAGACATTTTGGAAATATAATTAATAACTCACCACTTGTATCAGTTAAGTAATATACATATATTTATATACATACATATATATATATATATATATATATATATATATATATATATATATATATTTCCTCAACTGTAGTGTGAACATAATTTATTTCTCCCATGAAATTCGCAAATTACAAATATCCTATAAGTGCTAGTTCTGGATACAGTTTCTCGTCAAAGGATTAAGAGCAATAGACAAGCTGTACTTTTGGTCATGCATGGCAGTTTATAATTACTATCTGTAGTTTATTAAATTCCACCTAATCTCTGATGTGTCATTCAGACATCTGTTAAACTATACAGTATAATATGTGGATACAGAATCTAAATTTCTTATTTAATATATAGAAACTAAGCCATGTATTTTTAAAATGACTTGAAACCTGGGCGTGGTGGCTCACATCTGTAGTCCCAGCACTCGGGAGGCTGAGGCAGGAGGATCAGTGCGAGTTCGAGACCAGCCTGGGCTACAAAAGTGAGCTCAAGGCCAGCCTGAACTGCATAGTGAGACCCTGTCTCAAAAAGACAAAAAATAAATAAATAAAATAAAATGAATTGAAAATTTAGGCTTATTCTACAGTCCATCAGTAGTGGTGCTTATGTTGTTCTCCTGTTCTCTTTTTGTTATTTATTATTCCCAATCATTATCATCTGTTTTGGTTACTGTCCTCTCCTTGCTGGGGCAAAATATTTGACACCCAAAATGTAGGAAGGAAAGACTTATTTAGTTCACAGTCAATGGAAGTTTCAGTTCACACTCAGTTGGCTCTAAGGCAGAGTGGCATATGGCAGAGCTCATCCTTTCTTTTTTATTTTTAGGTTTTTTTATTTTGTTTTTTACAAGGTCTCACTGTGCAGCTCTGCAGCTCAGAATGTAGTGATCTTTCAGAGAGTAACTTTTCATGGTGGTGGCAAAAGAGCAAGAGACCAAAAGAAGCAGCATCAGCCAGGCAATGAGCTAGCCTCTCTCCCCTCTTACATTGTAATGCAAATTATCCAGCCCAGGGCAAGGGTAATGCCCACACCCACAATAATGTATCACAAACTCCAAAAGCCACCCATGACTTCATGAGATTTGGGGGGACAACTAGACACAAAACCATAACACCATCTGTTCTTACCATACATAGGGGAAAAGTTTTTACACAGATTATGCAACTTAATCTTCTCAAATTTTAGAGTTACAAGAATTTCATGCATTTCAAAGTGTAGCATTAGGCATTACTAACCAAATTTCTGATTTATCACGTAGCAATTGCATCTATATCAAGTATTCAGATGATGCCAATGTTGCTGGTTTATAGAACATGCTAAAAATCACTGCTCTAGGTGCCTGGCAGGATGGCTCAGTGGTCTAAAGCGCCTGCTTAGGAAAGCTTAGGCGGCGGCAGGGACCGCGGTTAGATCCCCGAAACCACATGCTGTGCCAGCCCTGCCCTCAGGGCAGGCTGCGCCGGCCATAAATAAATAAAATTAAATAAATAAATAAATAAATAAATAAATAAATAAATAAATATTCTGAAACAAGAAAAAAAGTAAAAATTTTAAAAACTTTAAAAGATAAATAAAAATAAAAATCATTGGTCTAATAAATGCTTCTCTGTACCCTTATCTAGTTCCCTTTTTATTATTTTAAAAGTATAGTATCAGTGCACTTTTCTTGCACTTCCTACCAGTGTGAGTAGTCACTCACAAATTTATATCACCAGCTCTAACCTCTCTTCAAGGTCAGACAATGTATTAACTGTCTATTGCATGCCTCTATGTGAAATTACTGCAGGCTGTGCTCACAGGACTTGGCAATGTTGGGACACACAAGTCGATCTTCAAGCAAATGGTTTCTATCAATTATCCTATTTTTGCATGCAACATCAAATTAGTGATTACATGGGAACAACTATAACCGGAGATGCAAGAATTTGAGGAATAGTTTGAAAAGGAATTTCAAAATTTGGCATCACCTTTCACCCAGCAGAACAGTTTAAACATGTCGCATAAAACATAAAGGTAATTTAGTATGCTGAGCTATAAAAGGCTCTAATCAACAGCTTCCAATGTTGCCAGTTTCGGCAGTAACCCACTGCAATTGTGGAACATTTGACTATGTACACAGCTACCTTCTTAGATCAAAGAGAAGAACTCTATTGTACTAATAACCATTAGAAAAGTTAACATGTTTACACCCTGTGCTCTGTATAACTAAAATGATGGCAATATGCATTCTATCAATTATTGGGAGTGTTCTGCTAATGTGTTTTGAAACTGCCACATAGTAATTTCTTATTCAAAGTAACAAAAAAGAAAAAATGGCATCACCATTAAGGAGGCAGGTGAACATCATGTGGCTTCAGATGTGGTGCTCAGAGAAATATACACTAGTACCTCCTTGCTCTGCGAGGGTGGCCCAAGCCCATGTTCTATAGTTCTATGACTATGTTGCCCTTGATTCTCACACCACAGTCAGGTTTGCCATTTGGCTGCCAGCACTAAGGACCATAGTATGTTTTTTCTTGCTTTAAGATGTTATTCTTCCAGCACTGGGAGGCTGAGGCAGGAGGATCAGTGCGAGTTCAAGACCAGCCTGGGCTACAAAAGTGAGCTCTAGGCCAGCCTGAACTGCATAGTGAGACCCTGTCTCAAAAAGGCAAAAAAAAAAAAAATGTTATTCTTGCTTTTCTCTGAGTTTGGTTTTCCCTTTCACTTTCTAAAACATCTTAAATTTTTTGTGCAATGATAATCAGGTGGTCCTTTAGGATAAGTGTGCCAGGATTATAAGCATGTGCCACCATGCCTAGCTTAATTTATAAAGAGGAGTTTTGGGGCTGTGTAGATAGCTCTGTGGCACAGTGCCTGCCTGGCAAGTGCAAGGTCATGAATTCAAAACCGGTCCCACAATAATAATAATAATAATAATAATAATAATAATAATAATATTAGTAGTAGTAGTAGTAGTAGTAATAACAGTTTTGTATGAATGTGTTAGATATAAATAATTAATTTACCTATTATACTTAAATAAGATGCCTACTGGCAGCATAGCTCAGCATACTAAGTGCCCACTTAGGCTAGTGCAGGTACTGGGGTTTGATCCTGGCACCACATGCGGCACTGTCCTTGCCTACAGGTACACTGAACCTGCCATGAAGTCCAGGCGTGGTGGCATATACCTGTAATCCCAGAACTGGAGAGGCTGAAAACAGGAAGATCACTACTAATCCAAGATGTGTAGTGAGACTCTATATCAAATACACTTAATATAAGGAAATAAATACTAATTATATTAACTTTTTTCATGTTCATGTGTTTAGACAATATTAATGTACAAAGACCAAAAGAGTACATTTACAGGAACATTTAAGTTTTAAATTAACCTCTATACATTCCAATTTTTCTAAATTAATATATATATATCAATTTTTTATAAAGAAAATAACAGAATTTAAGAGTAGGTACTGGTTAGGTGCAGCGTATTTTTTTCTAAGGAATCTGTCTCTTGCTTTCTTTTAAAGGGACAGTTTAATTTTATTTCTGACCTGTTGTGGGTAAGCATCATGACATCTTTGATTATAAAACGAATGGATATATACAGGCTTTAGAGGCAACTTATTCTCTACCCTCAGCTTTGATGTTTTAGGAAGGACTGCCCTTCTCATGAACTCTGGCATACCTGTAAGTTTTAAAGACAAAGTAATGTGCTTAGAGACTATTTATCCCCAGTATAATGGTGCATTATTTGATTATTCTATGTAAGTGCTGATAATTCATGAGGGAGAAGAGGGTTGTTGTTTGTATTGATATTTAAAAGCTTTCTTGATATCATTAATAATTTAATTTAATCAGCAGGCATCTTGCTGGCTTTCTAAATTTCTGATAACCTGTTTCTTTATCCATATATATTTTTTTCACCTGATGATAAAGTGTTCTTTATAAGTCAAGACACCATCACTTTTTTCTCAACTAACTAAAAACATAGAAAACAGATTTGTTGTTGCTGATGTTGTTATCCCCATTCTGGGCATTGCTATTCCCCTAGGCAAATAGTCTCCACTCAGAGAACTTCAAGACAATTTGTTCTTTGTAAAATTGAATACTGTGGCAGTTAGCAGTGATGTGTTCTTATTATTTCAAAATTATGATGCGTATTTTGGGTTATAATACACAATTTACAGTTTAACTTGATACTAACCATCACATGTGACTAAAGTCAACCAGACCTTCCCCTCTTCTGAGAGGAGGAAGAGGCCAATTATGAGCACAGTGGCTAGAAAGGTGAACTATTCACAGAGGCACAGGAGATCTTCATTTCTTCCCTCTCTTCCAGTTTGTTCCCCTTTATCTCTTTGGTCATATAGAATTTTTAAAATTCCATAGCATGTTAACTGTGTTTAAAATGCTTTATTCTGAAAATGTGCAAGTATTAATAACTTGGAATTTTTAGGTTAAATGTTCCACACTCATAGTTTATGGGGAATTGCAGCTGATTAGTCTCATATATTTGCATTGGTTTTATGATAATGCCGACCAGTATGGGACTGTGGTCATGCCGAGCAATGGTAAAAATAAGGCTTGGTACTACATGAATGTTCTGCTGCTGTATTATATGTTGCTGCTTTTAACATCACAAATGTCCAGTGGAAAGTTAACACAACAAGTCTCAGTACTAGGCACTTGCTATTTTCTTTTCTTTCTTTTTTTTTTTTCATGTTTTTACAATTTAGGATTTATTGAATAGCAACAAGTTCACAAGCTAGAGTGATTTTGCTAGCTTCAATGCACCAGGTACTCTTGGGTTCACTCAGTGGCTGTAACTATGGCAATTACAGCCCTTTTACTCTATTCCAACCTTAATTACTAATACCTATAGTACCTAATTCACAAAAACTTCACAAAATAATAAACAGATTATAGAAAGCTAATAAAGAGTTCAAAGAGGCCAAAGAATTTTAAAAGGTTGCACTGAGAGTAAAGGAAGAGAGCTGTAGATGCAAGAGTCCCGGCAGGCAGCCAACAACATAGCAGTGCAAGGCACAGGGCTGGCAGACAGAAAGGCTTGGGGCAGTTTCAGTGTGAACTTGATGTAAGCAGTGCACCACGGGCTGGAGAAACCAGTGCTTTTTCCAGGGACAGATGTGAGGGCTTTGCTATGGCAATTTTCCCGAGCAAGTCTCACAGAAAGTGCCCAGATAACATTCAGTGTTGTGCCCATACACAGTCTCAGGTGCCCTATCTTTACGTATTTTAAGTGAGGGTATTACACCTGGTATGGTGGATAAGCTCGTGTGTGGAGTTTCCCATATGATCTTATTTTTTTTTCAATTCTTTTATTGTTTAAATTTAACAATGGTTATATTACATATTTTCATCATCGGATCAGTTTAGATTAATACATATAGGTATATAAGATTGATCAAACAATTAAACATTAACCTTTCTAAATCCACATTACTTTTTTTTTTCTTTTCCCCCTTTTTTTTCTTTGAAAGTGGACATATTGCATATTGTCCTCACAATCATTCTATAGAGTGCAGTGTGTGGGCATGACCCACCTC
>PVJA010018271.1:16958-40300 GCA_004027025.1 Myocastor coypus | reverse complement strand
TATATATATATATATATATATATATGTCATCAGTCATTTTATCTTGCAGCAGATTAAATGTGTCTGTTTTTATATTAATTTGTTTTTATTTTGTTTTAATTTTCAGTATTTTATTTATTTATTTATTTATTTATTTTTGTCTTTTTGAGACAGGGTCTCACTATGCAGCTCAGGCTGGCCTTGAGCTCACTTTTGTAGCTCAGGCTGGTCTCGAACTTGCACCAATCCTCCTGCCTCAGCCTCCCGAGTGCTAGGATTACAGACGTGAGCCACCACGCCCGGCTCTTTTAAGTATTTTTAAATAACCAGAGAAGAATTGGAATTTCATTTCCTTTAAGTGTTTTGTAAAATACTGCTCCATCAGCCCTTTTCACTTTACTTGGAAAAGGACCAAATAAAGACTACTTCATGCCAGTACATATTATCATTACTGTTATATTTTATATTTTAATTAATTAATTAATTTTTTAGTACAGGGTCTGCAGATTCTCACTACAAAGACCAGGCTCAGAGTGACCTGCCTGTGTCCACCCTACCAACAGCTGGGATTACAGGCATGCAGTACCACACCCAGTCTCAATCACCGTCTCATTGACCCGGGGAAGGGGCTGGCACAACACACAGGGGATTCAACACCAGCCACTGTGTCTCCCTAAGGAGGCACTTTAATCTGTGCAGCTATTTAGCCAGCCCTCACTACTTATTATTAATGTGTATTCTGTTTCCTTTTGGTTCATTCTTGGGAGAGTTTAACTGTAGAGACGACCAATTTGGGGGCTTTCTACTTGTTTCACACATAATTGTTCACAGTGTCTTTCAGTCTTTTTTCTGCTATATCATTAAAAATATCTCCTCTTTCATCTCTGAATTTACTTATTTGGCTCTTTTCTCTTTTTGCATTTGATAGTCTACTAAATGTTTATTTAATTTGTTTACCTTTTTCCAAAATTCAACTTTTTGTTTCGTTTATATTTCTTTTTATCTTGAGTATATTTTTGCCTTCTATCATTTTTCCCTTCTATCAGTTTTGAGGTTGATTTGTTCTTGTTTTTCATGTCTTTTAATTACACAATTGAGATGCTTATTAAAAAAAAATCATGCTTGCTTTCCATGACTTTGCTGCTATAAATTTTTGTCTTAGTACTGTATATTACATATGACACAGATTTTGGTATGATATGTGTTCATTATTTCAAAAGGTTTTTATTTTCGTGTTAATTTGAATTAGACATTATCTATTTAGTAGTATTTTGTTAAATATCCAATTATTTTGATATTTTTGTTGCTTCACTTGTTGCTGGTTGTCATATATTTTTTCCATGGTGCTTTGAGAAAACATAAAATGATTTCAGGTTTGTAAAATTTTGGAGAACTGGTTTGCAGCCAATCGCAGTATCAGCCTTGAGAAAGTCCCATCTGATGAAAATAATGTGGATTCTTCTGTTCCATATCATTCATAATTATTTGTTCTGAAGTATGATGTAATCCTAGTGCCTCGCTATTGATTTTGGGCCTTGAGAATCTATGCTGATGAAAGTGGGATAAGGGACACTGAGGTATAGCTACTGCTGTATTAGTGGTTGTTCCTAAAATATAATAGTATTTACTTTAAGTCTGAATCATCCATGTTTTGTGTGTGTGTGTGCTTGCGTGCATGTATAGATATATAAATTGGTATATCTGCTAAATCATTAGATACTTTTATGAACATACAATATTTTCCCTTTGTAAGGTTTTTGAATCAAATGTTTTATGAAATGTGAGTACATTTCTTTCATCTCCCTTTTGCTTTCTGCTGTCATGGTAAATCTTTCTTTCTAATCCTTCACTTTCAGTGTGTACATATTTACACCACTGAAGTTCATTCCTTATAAGCAATGTAGAGCTGTGTCATGCTTCTTAATCCACTTGACCATCTTATGATAGTTTTAGTGGAAGTTATCTAGGGATATTTAAGGTGCTGTTTTCCAGATTTTGCTTTCTTTCTTTCCTCATGAAATTCAGTCCTTCCTGCATGGCCTTGGAGCTTCTCTAGGATGATGGCCAGCACTATTAGACCACCAAGAATGGCTTCTCTTTTATTCTTTTGTGGAGATTTATAATCAAAATTTTTATCCCTTTAAAAATCAAGTGACAGGGCCTGGCAGGATGGCTCAGTGGTCTAAAGCGCCTGCTTAGGAAAGCTTGGGTGGCTTTAGGGACCGATGTTCGATCCCTGGCACCACATGCTGTGCCAGCCCTGTCCTCAGCGCAGGCTGAGCTGGCCATAAAAATAAATAAACAAAACAAACAAAAGTTCTGAAACAAGAAAAAAAAGTAAAAAAAAATCAAGTGATATTATTATTGGATTCAGGATGATGTCATAAATTAACTTTGGATGAACTGTCAATTTTTCTGCATTCATTTACTAGTATATTTCTCCTTTTGTTCAAATATGTGCTTTAGGGCTTTCAGGAATATTTTGCTTACAAGTTGGTTAGGGTCTTTCCTATGCATTTTTTCTTATGCTCTGCCTTTTGATCATTTCATTGATTTTTGTGCTTAATTAGCATTTTCATTTGGCCTCTTTGTATTTTAACAAATATTTAAAATCATTTCCATTGATGCTTTGAGTTCCCCATGTAATGTATGAGGGTAATTGCAAATAATCAGATTAATGCTTGAAAAATAAGATTAAATAGAAGTAAGCATACTGGGTATCCAAATCTTCTGCATGACTATATTCAAATGTTGCTTTTTATTCAAATGTTGTTAAAATTTTTTCATTAAGCAAATCTTTGCTTTGGAGCTCAGTCATATATATTCTGTAATATATATTCTGTAGTATTTATGAAGTACTCATCAATTCCATTTTTAATATTTTAATCTAAACATTCATAGTATATGGAAAATAATGTGGAGTCATATAATACATTAATTTAATAAATTATATTAATATCTTACTATTAAATTAATTTTGCCTTCCTCAATATACTTATATGGTAAAAAGTATATATATTTAAATTTTCATGGATTATCATTTCTAAATATTTCATGTCTTTTTTTTCAGACAGGATCTCACCATGTAGTGCAGGCAGGGCTTGAACTGACTATAGGGCCTGGGTTGTTCTCATACTCACAGAGTTGCTCCTGCCTCAGACAGCAGAGTGCTGGGTTTACAGGCCTGGGCTCAAACACCCAGATTAGGTCACTGTGCTCAGTAATGTATAAGGAAAATTGTCCTGAAGTGCTTTTCATTCTTGTGTTGCCTCTGACTATTTTCAAGTCAGTGTTTTTTAACAGTTTATTTATCTATCTATTTATTTATTTATTTATTTATTTTCTTGTTTCAGAACTTTTGTTTGTTTGTTTATTTTTGTGGCCGGCTCAGCCTGCCCTGAGGGCAGGGCTGGCGCAGCATGTGGTGCTGGGGTTCGAACTGCGGTCCCTGCAGCTGCCTAAGCTTTCCTAAGCAGGCGCTTTAGACCACTGAACCATCCTGCCGGCCTTCAAGTCAATATTTCTTCCGATTTTCCTATAAGTTATTTGGAATTTTCTGTTCTCTTCAGTGCTCTTGAGTAGAGTAGGTGCTCAGTAATATAGCTACATATGTGTAGCTTCATCGGGGGCTACAGAGATATTTGAAAGTTTCTGCTTCTGTGGGAACTTTGTCGCTTGAATTATATTTAATCACATTTTATTTGTGCATTTTAGATATGCATAATAATTATATACACCATAGAGCATTTGTAATTCCACACAATATAACTTGATTCCTTTTACACCTATTCCCCTATCTTATTCAACTCCTCCTCTGCTCATTTCCAAATTCCTGTTTCCATTTTTTTCTACTTTTTCCACTTTATTCATTTCTTTCTAATTTCCTTTCCCTCTCCTCCCTTCCTGTGTTCTTCTCCGTATTTGAACATACTCTTCTTATTTTGTAGCACATGATACTACACTTTCGTCCTTACTGTCATTTTCAGTTACACCAGAAAGACAACACAGTATTTATACATGCTTGTCTGATTTACTTCATTTAAGAGTTCAAGCCACATCTATTTACCTAAAAATGTCTCAAGATTATCCTTCCTTATCACAGTGGAATACTCCATTGTATTTAAAAAAAATCTTGATTGAAAGTTCCATTCAACCCAGCTATTCCCCTTCTGGGTATTTTTTCCAAAGAACTGAAAGAATCACACCTCAGTGATATTGTGCAACTGTTTATAGCAGCACAATTTGTCTTAGCCAAATATTGGAAACAGCCAAAATGCCTGACTGAGGAATAGAATAAAAAAGATGTGGTATTTTTATACAGTGAAGTATTACTTAAGCTATAAATAAACACAAGTTTGAGACTTTTATAAGTAATTTGATGCAATTAGAAGTTATGCTCAAAAGTGTAATAAGTCAGACCTACATGTGTAAATACTGCATTGTTTTCCTGGTGTAAGAACCTGAAAGAATAAATAGAATCTGATAGGAAAAACAGACATAGTAAAATTGAAAGAAATTGAACATAAGAAAAAAAAACCAATAGAGATGAGTACAATGAAAAAAGGTTAGGAAAAAATTAGTAAGGTAGAAATTGTGCAAGTATATATTCAGGATAGCTGAGATGACTGGCTTATTCATTTCCATCAGGTTCCTTGAAAGTAGCAGTTAATGTGTAGAATTTTCAAAGTTGAATAACTCTATATGCCATTATTTATATTTTAAGCAACTACATTGAAGATAGCAAAGTGCAGTACAGAAGCCATAGTTGAATACCTCTCATCTTGTTCTAAACATGGACAATTTCTAATGATTTATCAACTGGTATTCTCTCTTTAAAATAAATATTAAAGGGCCAACCACATAGCTCAGCGGATTAAACCACATGCAAGCAGGCATGGGGGCCAAGGGTTCTATCCCCAGGCCTTCTGTGTGATCCCTACCCCAGGGACACATTGAGACATCCAATGAAACTGGACATGGTGGCATGCACCTGTAATCCCAGCTTTGGAGGCTATAAACAGGTGGATCATTACTAGTCCCATCTAGTAGTGAAGCCCTGAACACCCTTTATTCCCTTTCCTAAAATATAAACAAGTAAGTAAATAAATAAATCTAATATACATATATATATATAATATATGTATATATATATATAAATTAAAAAGGACAAGAAATAATTAAAATGTATTAAAGGTAAGCATTCTTTCATTATTTGAACAATTTTGTGTAGCTATATTCATTAAACAGAGCAACAGATTTGACAATGGAAGTGTGTGATATAACCCCCATTGTTAAGTTTTTATTCTTGTCTTGAAATTTTGTACCATTTGCACTGCTATTTGCTACTCCATTTTGTCTTTTTTCTTGCTATTGTGTTTACTTTTTAAAATAAAATTTTAAAAAATTAGAAAAAAGCAAAAAACCACAACAACAACAACAAAAACAGTTCTGTAAATACTTTCCCAAACACCCAAACCCAAGATAGGTTCTCCTAAATGGTAGACTCTTTCCTTCCATGGTGTTCAGCACATTTATAAAAAGTTATTATACATTTTATGTGGAAAAACACAAAAACAGAAACAAGATCTGTTTTATCTATTAACCATTTGATTCCCATTTGGGCTGTTTCAAGTTTTGGCTCTGACAAGCCATGCTGCTACAAAAACGGGTTCACATATAGCACTGTGGTACAATGCCTGAATTTTCTCGGGAGGATCAGAAGGTGAATAGCTGAGTAGAGTGGGGCCTTTAGTGCTCACATTTTAAGGAATCTCCCCACTGATTTTCACAGTTGTTACACAACTCTATAGTACACCCAACAGGGGGACAAGGCTTCCTATGTCCCTATAGCTTCACTAGCTTCGGTTATTGACTCATTTCTGTGTAATAGCCATTTTTTTCTGGATTGAGAAGGAATCTCACCGTTGTTTTAATTTGTAGCTCTAAAGTTCGTTAATTTTTGGTCAAATTTTATGAATTGTGTTTTGTTTCAAGAAAAGTAACTTATTTATTTGTAAGCATTATATTTGTATAGAATTTATCAGATTAATTTATAGAATAATTAATGTTTCCATGGTTATACTCCTTTTGTATATACTACTTTATCTCTTTTTTTTTTTTTTTTTTTGATAAAGCAAACTATGTTGACAAATGTAGTGAATTTTAATGACCTTCAGGGAAGATTCAAAGTTTTATTAGCATTTACTTGCTTGGTTATTTACTTTCCTCTTCCCAATTTATTTTTATCTTTTATCATTTGCAATTATATTATTTTGTTTCATACTACAATTTGACTTCATGAAAATGTTTTAAATTTATTTTATGAAGGTTCTTCTTGTATATATTTATTATGTTTTATTATGCTTTTATTGTTTACATTAATTTTTCAATAATCAAAGAAAACAATTTATGTAATAATTATTTAAGATCTACATTTTACACTCCTTGTAGCCCAACATAATATCAGAGTATTTTTTAGGTGCCGGGTGTGGTGGCTCACGCCTATAGTCCCAGCACTCGGGAGGCTGAGGCAGGAGGATTAGTGCAAGTTTGAGACCAGCCTGGGCTATAAAAGTGAGCTCAAGGCCAGCCTCAACTGCATAGCGAGACCCTGTCTCAAAAAGACAAAGAAAAAAAAAAGAGAATATTTTTTAGGATATTTTGAGTGCATATAAAAAGTGAAGTTACTTATTTTAGAGTCTAAGTCTAGGTACTTATGTATGAATGAACACTATTAATTTTCCTGTTTAGAACTTTTTCTACTATTGTAATTTTTCAGTGGTAAATCTGCAGTGAGTTTAGAATTATATAATAATGCCTTCACATCCTAACTTGCTTTTATTGCATTAAAATCTTTTGAAAAGCATGTTTTGGGATAGTTGGAGCACATAGATTTCACTAATTTCACACTGTAATGTAAATCTATGATTTTCTCATTATAACTGTTCTTTTTAAAATTGAATGCTATTTATTTGAATTGTCAAATATTGATAACATGCCTCCATTTTCTTTAACATGTTTACTTGCCTGGTATATATTGTAATCCATCAACATATTTTATATTTTAGTTTATTTTTATCAATATTTTTTCAAATGTAATATAACTTAAATCTGCATTCTCAACCTTGAAATTAAGTATTTGCACCTAACTTCAGACTGAGTTGTGCACAATTGGTAAATTAAAATTGTATATATTTAAACATCAAATGTGTAGATTTGATGCACATACATAGTAAAATGACAGTGAAAATGAAAGTTTCTATTGCCTATAACTACAAATAATAATGCTTGGATACATGGGGCAAATTTTAGTATATACTCCCTTAGCGGATTTGAAGTATATAATACCAAAGTATTAATTCTGTCATCAAGTTGTAGAGTCTCCAAAATTAACATCTTATAACTGAATATCTGTACCTTTGATCAAAATCTTCCATTTTCTCCAAGGCATGTGCTATAGGAAGTACTCTCTTTCTCTATTTCTGTGAGTTGCACTTTGCTGAAGATGTACGTGTGATCCTATGATATTTTTCTCTATGTGTCTTGCTTATTTTTTTTTTTTTTTTTTTTTTTTTTTATGGCCGGCTCAGCCTGCCCTGAGGGCAGGGCTGGCACAGCATGTGGTGCCGGGATCGAACCGTGGTCCCTGCAACCGCCTGCAGGCACTTTAGACCACTGAGCCATCCTGCCGGGCCTTGCTTATTTATTAGCAGAGTGTTTTCCATCCTGTTCTATGTTGACCTCCATGGCAGAGAAGGACATTGAGACATTATGTATAACATAGTTATGCAATGTATGCCATGTATTTAATATGTATTATATAACCTGTATATATAGATAGACAGATAATATTTTTAGTCTTGCTCTGACAGATACATATTTAGGTTGTGTCTAAATCTTTTTATTTGTGAGCAGTGGTGTAGCGGATATGCAGACAGATTCCTTCACAGGTTCTGAGTTCATTTTTTCTTTCATATTCAGAGATAGAAGTGGAAGAACATAGTGTGGTTCTCTTTTCATGGAATATTCATATTAAACAGTATATAAAGGCTGCAGTAATTCCCCTTTAGTATATGGTGAATAGTTTATGCTGAACACTGCATTATCAGGTGAAAATGTACTTGTGTTGTTGATGACTTAAAGAGGCTGAGTCAGGTTTCACAGCTTTTTCTGACTTTATTTCCTACATCTTCAATGGTCAGTGGGCCTTTGATTAGTCTTGAGTTCCTTTTTTTGCAGTCTCAGTTTTTAAAATCACCATTTTTAATCAGATTATCTGAAGTCTAAAACCATTGTATGGTGCATTAAAGCTGAGCCATAAGCTCTGAGTTATGAGGTGCAATAATTAATTTCCTCATTTCTTCACATTTCCATGTTGTTAAATGTTAATCAATTCCTGCTGTTTTAGAGGTCAGACATTTAAATGTTAGAAATAATATCCATAAGGAAATACATTTATTGATATTTAAGTTATTGAAAGCAAAAGGATTGAGTGGGAAACCATTTAATATAGGACTAAATTAAATTTACTTGATGTCTTCCAAGAAATGTGCATTTTATGAATGCTATCACAGTAAATATCACTTTATAAAGTGGATATTTTTAGCTTAATACCTAAGGTTATTACCTCTCAAGGATTTTAGAGGGCTTGAAGATTTATTTGCTTTCATTTTCTCAATTTATACAGCTCTACAGTATTCAGCTACATAACGGAGGTATGGTTCTTTCCATTAATTCCTTTAATTATCGCTTCATCTGACAATTGTTGATTGCATGCCTACTATGTTTCAGATCTGGTATTCTTCCCTCTTGAGATGTAGAGAACAAAATCAAAACTAAGCTTTTACGAGGAGTCAGATCTTGTATATTCTAAGAACATTTTTATATTGAGCTAATTGAGAGTACTATTTCTGGGCTTTGAGAAGTGGTTTCATCTCAGTGAACTTCAACAGACTCATTTTGGCTTTCTCTAGAGAACAAGTAGAGAAGAGAAAGACGAAGGTAACAGCTCTGCTGATCAACTATTGGAATGATCCAGGCCAGCAATGATGACGGTTAATGTCAGGGTGGTCAAAACAACAAGATAAGGATTGTAGAGTAGAAACTATTATCAGACAGAGTGTAGGTTAATCTTGAACGTTAGTGGGATTGCCTTCAGGGATTAGATTAAAGCTCACTTGTGGTAGACCACAGAAGTATGACATTGGGGTCTGTATGTAGTCCCTCATCCCTTCTTTTTGAACTCTGTTCTCGTGCACTGTTTTCCATCTGCCACAGATTAAGCCGCTGTGCTCCATCACATCCTTCCTTCAGGTGCGCTTATTTTGGAGCCAGCCAGTCCTGTGCTAAAATGTCAGAAATTGTGACGCAAAATATATCTTATTACTTTAAATTGTGCCTGACGGGTATTTTGTCCTTACACTGATAGAGTGAACAATATAAATAGAGAAAAAATTTAAATAAAAATGCCTCTTTTGTCTATGAGAAACTGAAATTCGGTGATGTCATTAATAACACATATAGAATTACAGATGAAGAGGTTAAGGAGGGAGACAAGAAGTAGAGTTGTGAAGAGTTATGACTGAATTTAAGACTTCTCTCTGGATAGCCATGTAGCATGTTGGTGTGGACAGAGTAAATAGGTGTTTAATGTCCTGGGAAAAAGAAATCTCAGCTGGCAATAAGGCTAACTGTTCCATATTTACTGTCTTAAACATTAATTTTTGTTCTGGTACACTCTATATTATGCAATTGTTCTTCCATCTGTCCCATGCATACTGCACAAGAGTCACACGCAAGGGCCTTAACAGCTATATAATGAGCGTTGGTTAAGAAAACCTGAACTTTTTATGTAAATAGATAAATTAAATTTGAAGTTTCTAAACTACAGAATCTGCATTACATTCCTATCAGTGTGATATGTGAATGTATTTCTTTGATGTCTGGTCATATTTATTTCTTGGTATTTGCTTCTTTTTTCTCATGTGTCCTGAAATTTAAAGGGGTGAATCCCAGGACTTATTTGTGTTTATGATTATGTTTCCTCTATAATCCTCACAGCATTGCCCAGTTTTCCATTATGTAACTATTGCTCAATGATTGCTTCCTACCTGCCTATCCAAATGTAGTATGAGCCACCTAGTTAGTAATAAAGTGACTTAGTTTACCTTGTAGAATCTCGAAGTTATGAAGTTTTTGATCAAAGTTTTCCCTTTGCTACATGGAAAGCTGATTTTGCTGTGAATTATTTGAAGTATACTCATGTTAGTCATGCTCATTCTTTTGTCAAAGTTTCTTCCTCTTTCTTTCCTTTAAATGAATAAGACACTCAGATACAAATAATTGAGGCACAGTTTTACACTTATCCAAAATTTCTTACCATCTGATGTTCCATTGATCTGTCCCTACAACTATTACCTTCCAAATAAGGCTGTGCCTCTCTGCACAGACCAGAGCTAAGCCCAGAAAGTGGCCAACTCCGCCTCAGTGTCTAAGACTGAATACACTCCAGGTTTCTGCATCTTTCCACTGCCTTAGGATCACACACTGTTAGGCATCTACACTTGCACCTATCCTGAGAGATGCCCCCAAATCTTTCATCTTAGAGGAACACTTCTGTATGTTCCTTTTACTCTGTACTACTTTCACCACCTGACTCTCTCTCTAATAGCCTTACCCTGATGGCTGAATATTCTTCTGACAATTCCCCTAACCATTAAGTGAGATTTGCTTGTCTAATGTGTGATTCCCATTGTGTTACTTAACCCTCAATATCATAATATCTCCAGAAGCTCACCACTGTCTTTGTTTCCCATACTGTATCAGAATATTTTGTATCCTAAAAGCAATTGTTGTGTATGTCCCGGAGGATCAGTTACTAATCATAACTGAAATATAAATTTTGTCTTTGATTTGCATTTTAAAAATTTAAATATGATTGTCAGCCATCTGGATGAGTCACAGCCACTGCTTGACCAGTTTGCTCTCTGTGAAAGCCTGAGAGAATGTTTTCTCTCTTGGTGACTCTCCTTACGCACAGTATACATCATCTATCCCTTTCCTCCGTGTTCTACAAAACACTGTACATGGTTTTAAAGTAAATCCTGAGGGGATTTGACTGACCTTGTGAAATATAAAAGCTACATGTTTTTTATACAGGTCTTGAGTTAACTTGTCCTTAACCATCCAGCAGAAAAGTTTGACCACAAGGTATAAAATGTAAAGTTAGATTAGTATGCTGAGTTGTAAAAGGCTTAAATCAACAGCTTCTGACACTGCCAGTTCTGCAAATAATCCATTGAGATTGTGGAACACTGGACTAGGTATACAAATACTATCTCTTAGTTCAGTGAGAAGAAATTTTTTGTACCAACATTGATTAGAAAATTTATCATGTCTACACCCTTTGCTCTGCAGAACTACTATGAGGACAACAATATGTATTGTATCCATTATTGAAAATGCAATAGTACTACGTTTTTGAAAATGTCATATTGTTGTTTCTTATTAAAAGAAAAAAATAAAAAATTAAATATTATTAATTTGTATTTTTATAAAGTAATGCTGATCTTCAGCACACCACATCATACATCATTCTTTTGTGGGATGTAGATGACAATGGAAACAGAAACACAGTTTTAAAATTGGATGTAAGTCATACCTCTGACATCTACATCATTATTTGAAGCACTTTGCTTCCTGATACATCATGCAAAATTACAGTGGTGAGAAAGTATTGCACCAAATATGATGAGTCTCATCTCCAGAATTATATCTTAATTCTGATAACTTTCCCCCTCTATCAAAACACAGAATGTCTTCTGCATGCCATACTTGTTCATCTTGCTTTTCCTGAATACACACACATATATACAAACAAACACATGGAATTAAAAATTGCTGAATGATTAGTTTGTTTGTTTGTTTTTAAAGCCCTGCTATTTGAGAACCAGTGAATTGGCCTCACATCTGTAACCAGGTTTTGCTTGTTTACTTGTTTGTTTTTAGTGTACATTTGTAGTACAGATAAGTGCTACTTACCTTGGGGATCAGGTGCGTGCGCGTAGCATGCCTTGGCCGCTTTCTTTCCCTTTGTCCCCTTGCCCCCTGCCTACTTCTGTAGACACTTTCCTATCTCCACAAATCTCCCGTCACAGGGAGAGACTTCCTGAATAGAAGCCCAGAAGCATAGAGAATAGAAGAAAGAATCAAATATGAATTATATCAAATTAAAAAGCTTTGGCACAGCAAAGGAAATCATCCACAGAGTATACAGATGATTTATAGAATGGGAAAAAAAAATAGTTGTGTTAGCTACTTCTCTGATTGAGAAATAATATCAAGAAAATCTGAAGCACTAAAACTTTTAGTCTCCGTGCAAGTAGATTACCCAGAAAAAATAGGTGAAATAGTGAATGGACCTTTTCAATGGTATCAGTGACTAATATATCAAACTCAGGACCCTCCACTTGCCAAGAAGACATTTATGCTGCGGAGCTATCTCCATATCCTATTCTTCGGTTCCCTTCATATGTCAAATGTATACTCTTTGAGTCTCATTTCAGATAGCATCTTCTCCAAGAGTGTCACAAAACACTACTCTGTTTTTGCTTTTATTGCTTCCATGCTATCCTTGTGTATTTCTGGACAATCACAGCTTTTCTGGCAGTCATCACTGTGTTGCATCTTAATCCTACAAGGGCTAGAATGTTCCTTGTATCTACTCAGAGCCAAGGAATCTAATCCAGTAGTACCAAGGTTCTTTAAACCTTTTACACAGTGCTTCATTTTATCTGGAATAGGGAAGAATATTCAACTCTAAATTAATCTGGAATTTAGATTTCCTACTATATTTCCTTGTACTGCATTTCACAAAAGGACCAACCATATTTATTTTATTTATTTTATTTTATTTTTTTGTCTTTTTGAGACAGGGTCTCGTTATGCAGTTCAGCTTGATCTTGAGCTCACTTTTGTAGCCCAGGTTGGTCTCGAACTTGCACCAATCCGCCTGTCTCAGCCTCCCAAGTGCTGGGATTACAGGCGTGCGCCACCATGCCCCGGCGCTATTTATTTTTATGCAAATATTGAAATTAGGGCATGATTTAGATTTTATATAAAGATTGATACATTAAGGTATTACTGTTTCATGAAAAGGATTGCTAATATTGTAACTGTTTAAGAAATGTTAAAACTGTTAGTTTCAAAATAGGAATACATCCTTTCCAAATAAAATGGGAAAATTTCTTGGATAATGAGTATATATATATATATATATATATATATATATATATATACATCTCCAAACAAAAGAAATGTAAGCAATATTCTAATGCTATGCAGTCTGCAGAATTACCTTTTAAATAAAGTTAAATAACTAAAAGTTCCTTTGCTACTTTAATAATCTTGCTTTAAAGAATAGTCTCAAGTAGGGATATTTTAAATTCTAGATTGTTAAAAACAAAATAAAATGTTACTCTTAAATAATAAAATGGAGTCCATATCAATTATAAATGTATGGCCTCTGACTCCTCTGAATGTCTTTCTGACAAAACAATGCCAACATTAAAATAAAACATAGACAAACAGCAATTTAGATGAATATATATATTATACTAGGAAGAATACGGAGTTGATATTACATTACGGAGGTACTCATATAAATCCAGCAAATCTATAAGTGCAATAAGGTATTGAACAAGAATATGATAATATACATCATTTTTGTCTTTACGAGTTTTAAAAACTAAATATGCATGACATTTTCGCAGAGAAAAAGTGAAATAAATCATGCATGAAATTATGGACAAATGTATAGTTATATTTATGATTGAACTATTGTAATATTTCATAATTTATAAACCCTATGACAATGAAATTCAAGTATATTATATTTGTGTTACAAATATAATATTTACAAATATTTAAATCCCCACATTCTTGTCAGAAGTCATGAAAAATGCTACAGTATGTGACATGATATCTCTGTAGTTCTAGAAAGTCTTTACATTGTCCTGAAAATCTATATTTTAGGGCTAGACAATAAAACTCTACAATGAATACTATGATTTCAGATATCCATTTAAGTATTTCAATAAAGATTTCTTTTTTAGTTCCAGAGTTAAAAATGAAGTATTAGTATATATACACTATTACAAAATATCTTTGGATATTGCTTCTATCTCCTTCCATCTTTATGAGGAAAAATATAGTTATTTTATTCCTTCAAACCTTTGCATATATTCTGCAGAGGTCACTCTTCAGCAGTCCTTTTTTCCTAAGAAATTCATTTTGAATGAAGGAACATTCTAAGTTAGACTTATTGTACATATTAAACTGAGGCAGAAGTATTGAAGAGTTTAGAAGGAATAGGCGACAAACCATAGATTTCTTGCTTTTTCAGAAGGAGCAGAAAGGAATTTCAACTGTTTGAGATAGCTCCAGATGGGAGAATTACCCAGCTTTGGAATTTGGGATAGTTCCATGCTGAATTGTTTTTACAATTAGGAAGATATATACACTATTTTTTAAAACTTATTTAACATCTAAAAGAATAATTATTTTTTATCAATGGCAATAGAGAAATACAATGTACCTGAGGAAAAAAAAATAAAAATTAATTGCTGTTGAACTTCTTCCCATGAAATGCTTAATATTTTACATAGTCTGATAATCACATCCATTGTAGTTCATAAAATTTTACAGAAATAATATTAGAAACAATGTTAAAAGTATAGAAATGTACATTACATTAGAATTGTGCTACATTGCCACAGGAAAAGAGAGCGGGTGAATGGAAATGACACAAGTTAGAAGACTATTTTTTAAATTGCTGGGACATAGTTATGGGCAAGAAATAAGTTATTTTTATTCAATTTTAGTATCCTATTACTTTATCAGAATGTGACGTCCCTTCTTATTAGTTGAGGCTCTCACAGAGATAGCTAGTGTGTGTTTGTGTGTGTGTGTGTGTGTGTGAGACAGAGAGAGAGAGACAGAGACAGAGATAGAGAGACAGAGAGAGACAGATAGATTTTGGTGGTGCTGTGGATCAAGCCCAATGCCTTAGGCATACTAAACAAGTTCTCTAGATTTGAGCAATATCTGTATCTCCTGTGGCTATTCTTGTTCTTGATATGGTACTGATTGTTATTTCCATGTGAATTGCAAAAAGTTGAAAGTGCCAATTAACTACTTAACATAAATGTTAGAATATTCCACTTTCACTTTCAATTTTACATATTTGTACATGTGTGATGTCCAATAATTCAATACATGATAATAATATATAATGATAAAATAAAGTACTTAGCATTTATATCTTTAATTTTCCTTTAAAAATATGCTTGACACATGTGAATTCTATGTATTTATTAGATACAGTGTCACATTTCTTATATGTATACTACAGGTAATGTGCAGAACAATGTATGCTACTACTACTAGTACTACTAATATTTTGTCTACTTTGCCATTCGTTATCTGAGCTAGGTTTACAACACCTGGTGATGTTTGCATTGTGATTCTCATTTAAGTGATATGGACACAGCCTGGGTAAATCTCTCAGTTATTTTTCTCATGTATGAACCAAAATATCCAACACCCAATGCTAGAGGAGGAAAGTTTTATTTTGGATCACACTGAGTAGAGGATTCAGACCACAGTTGGTTGGCTTCAGTGAAGGGTGGCACAGGAGTCAGATATTTCAAAGAAAAGCAGTTCATAGCAGAAGGAAGTATCAAGGCCAGTAAGCAGATGACAATTCTCTGGTGTCCCTTATGTTGTATCCAGGATACTGGGATTAGAGTGGTACCAAACCAACCAGGGGATGGTTTTAGAAATCAGATATATGTTGGCCTCCATGGCACTGGGATTATAGGCCTGTGCCACCACACAGGGTTTCGGCAAGCTCAGCTTGCCTAGGGGTAGGGCCAGTCCTTATGCTCACCTAAGCAGGTGCTTAGTGCACTGAGCTATCGTGCTCACCCTTACCCATCCTTAATCCTAGCACCCATAATTCTACATTGCACAATAAATAAATCTCACACTCTAGATTCAATCAATTCTAAATCTCACCTATGACTTCATCAGCCTTTTCGTGACCTCTAGACACATGCTATAGCGCTAACTTATGAAAATTTGAACAGATGGTAAGTGGTCAACGTCAATATTTTCCCAAGGTTCTGTGTCTTTTACTGTACTTTCTTAGGTGTGTTAGGCATGCACACCCCTCCCTAAAAGGATAAAGATGTGTTTGCTATATGTAAATGAAATGATGAGTTAATGTACAGTGAAATACTAATCTATCTGGGCCTTCTAATTTTACAGAATTGGCAGTAATATTCTTCTGAATGGCTAACATACCTTGTTAATGCATTATGTGTTAGATAAAAGCAGCCTTCATTCTAAGATCTTTTTTATTTCAAACAATAACCTTTTGTGATGAGTATTACTAAATTTTTACTTTTAAAAAATATCTCAGGGAGGGGCTGGGGAGATAGCTCCGAGGCACAAGTGCCTGCTGGGCAAATGCAAGGTGGTGAGTTCGAACCCTGGTCCCAAAAAAAAAAAAAAAAAAATATCTCAGGGGTATAGCTTAGTTTCTGAAGTGGCTTCCTGGAAAGCACATGTCTTGAGTTCAATTTTCAGTACAAAAATTGATTTTAAAAATTATCTATATTTTAGAGAATAAAAGACAAGAGTTTTAGATTTATGCCCTCTTGACTAGGTATTTCAAGGTCCTAGTTTGTAAATTTAAGGCTGATAACAATATAAATCAAAAGAAGCAGGAACTTAGAATATTCTTTTCTGAATCAAACTCAGTTTTAGATTTCCTCATAGATTCTGACATAAACTAGCAATCTTACATCAAGGATAACCATATCATATTTAAAATAACAAAAGTAATTCTCACAACAATGTAAATGAATAAAAGTTCTTACATGATATCATAATAGAGATACAAAAGAGAACAAACTTTATAAAACTTTCAACATTTATAAGATGTAGAGTACAGTGTTAAATACACTTATGACATGTATCAGGAGTCTACAGAGGGAAAGAAGCAATGTATATATCACCAAAAGTTGTCTGGTGTGATTATGAAGGCTCAGGGATCCTAAGATCTGGAGCCTAAAGGCCTGAAAATTGAAAAGCTGATTTTGCATGTGCGTCTGAAGTATGAGTGCAGACATCCTATGTCACAGCAATAGGACTGCAGGGCTGAGATCAAATTATTTTTCATAAAGTTTTGTTGTTTTCAAGCCTTCAGCAGATTAAGGTAGGTCAACTCATGTAGGGGACAGACCAAACATCTTTTCCTAGTCTACTGAGTGAATGTCACCTTTATCCTGCTGCAGATATATGCACAGTAATATTTATAACCGGATATCAAAATCCCATCACCCAGGAAAGTGATGTGTAATAAGCATCATATTTATCTAATGCAGAGATTTGTCCACATAGTTCTGGTGCTAAAAATGTGATTCAAAGTGATGAATCAGAAGACAAAGAAACAATTTTATAATGTCTTATTCTCCAAGAGATGAGAAAATATATAGCTCTTATAATTACACAAAGCATTTATCAGGGAGGTTCAAAGTATCAGAGATGAAATATCTACGAGGGCCATCATGTATGCTAGCAAGCTAAAGGATCCAGCACATGCGCAGGCTACGAGGATGGAAGTCACAGAACAAGAGGGATCAAGGAAGCAGCAGCAGCACAAGCTGAAGACCTGTGTGCCCCCTGGAGAGCTGCCGATAAGCCTGAGTAGGAAGGCTGAAGAAGCTGGAGACCATGTAAAGTGCTGGTGGACAGAACTGAAGCTCTTCTGGAGGGAAACCTTTCCTTCTCTTCCAGCTGTGCTACAAGCTCATTTGTTGATGGCCACCACACACAGCATGGGTCTCCCCACATCAGCGTGGCTTCCTTTTGCCAGCCATCCACAGACATAGCACAAATTGTATTCTGCTAATTTTCAAGACATCACTTAGTGCACTCCAAATGACACATCATAATTGATGTGTCATTATATCATTGTAGAAATAAAGGAACACAGGGAACTTTTTCTAAATCTTCACTTTGATCACATGCACTGGGCATCCATGTTCCAGTTTGTTACTAATTGAAGAATTTTGTAAAAGTGCGTTGGAACTGGAATCTAAGAAGAATTTAATTAATTTTAATGGGCTTATTTATTCTTTGGGGGCATTTTTTGTTTAGTAAAAAACATTAAACATGATGTAAATCCTATATATGAAATTCATGATTCTATAGTAAGATTCTTCACATAGTGATGGAAAGAATAGGAAGATAAAACCTATAATGAGCGAGAATGTTTGGGTCCAAAGTGTAAGCATTTGTTGATATTACATGGCGGTGCCTGACCTTCTTATCTCAGTCTTACTATGATGGTGCAGTCAGTTTTTAACCATCTGTTATGGAATTGCAAAGAAAAATTTACCTTAAACATGCAATCTGGAAAAGCATTACAAAATCAATGTACAGTAAGTAGAGAAAGGTGTTTGAAAATTATATTAATCCATTAAAGGTCCAAGGATGCAGGCTGAAGGAAATCACTCTTAGTGAAGCTTTGTGAATGCTTGAAGTTAGGAAACTACTAATTCGTGAACAGTAAGATAATAAGGCTGTTTTTAACACTATGACGGTAATCCTCCCACTCCTATCATAAGTTTGTCTGGTCGTATATCAGTCATTTAATCATTCTGTGTCTCATGTGTATTCATTAAAATTGGAGAAATGATAATCTATGGAACTTTGGAAAATTTAAATAAGTTGATATTTATGACTCTGTGCTTAGCAGAATGCCCGATACTACTAAATAGTATTTGATGTGTACAGACACGTATGTACATAAAATGAACCGTGTATGTTGTGACTTTTTTGAGTTATTTACTGAAACACCTAAAATGTATTCAACTTCCCTGAGATAGGAGCCTAAAATATCACGAATATTTTTCTTCTTCACCTTTAATCTTATGGCTCTGAGAACTTGGAGTTTATCAAACTCAAAAAGGTTTAAAAATTTAAACTGATGGTTAGAATTGTGTTCAAAATGCATCTTCTACTAATTAAAATAGTATTCACATTTTGTAACATATCACATAGAATTAGTATGAGCAAGACTTAACTTTATAGTTTTATAGTGAATTAAATAGTCACCAAGTCCTGCGTTTCCCCAAATCCTTTCAGTAGTCTCTCCAGCCCTCCGTGTGTCCTTGTCTCTGATCCAAACAGCTAGTAAGTTTTGCATTTATATAAATCATTATGAAAACAAACTCAGTACCCATCCTTCCACAACACCAACAGAATTTCCATCACAGACACACTCTCATGTAGAACTTTGAACTTTTTCAGCTATGTGGGTTTTTTTTGTTTTTTTGTTTGTTTTTGTCTTTTTGAGGCAGGGTCTTGCTATGCAGTTCAGGCTGGCCTTGAGCTCACTTTTGTAGCCCAGGCTGGTCTAGAACTTGCACCGATACTCCTGCCTCAGCCTCCCAAGTGCTGGGATTACAGGAGTGTGCCACCATGCCCGGCTTCAGCTATGTTTTAAACAAGCCTCTTACAACTTATTCATAGAAATAAAAGCAAAAAACAACTCTAAGCTCAGCAGTTATTTCAAGTCTCATGACCTCTTTCTTATTTTGAGTGAAAGTGCTCCTAAACACGGCTGAAGAGACATAGAAAGCTGTGGATTAGAGAATCTAATGAAGTTTTAGTCTTCAATGAGCCCCTTTTGCATTGCATGCCATAACATGGGAGTAATGTGGCATAGGTGTAACTTTGTCTGTGCTCAAGTGTGTATGATAAAAAGCATTTGCATAACTCAGTATTTTATATGTTATCAGTAACAAATTATTTGACACACCTCTCAGTTATTCAACAAAATGAATTACCGATAGAACAGCAGAATATTCCAAGAGCTCTGCTGAGAACTGTTTTACTACACCGCTGCAGGTGGCTCTACAGCAGTAAATGTTTGGGAACCTAAAGCTAAACATGTGTAGATTTGCTTTTCATTTTGCAGCTAAACTTATTATTATTATTATTATTATTATTATTATTATTATTATTATTATTTTAGTTTCTTAGCCTGGTAATATTCTACTCTGGGCTTGAGTTCAGTTTTATATTTGAATTTGATTCCTTTTCAATGTAATAAGACTCCAATACGTGTAATTCTAGCAATGAGTCGCATTGGAAATAGGAAGGTAAAGAGGAGAAAGGTGATTTATGTGAAATAGAAAGGAATGTGACAAGAAAAGATACAAATCTTTTCTGTTTCTTATGTTACAAATTTGAACAAATCAAAGATTAAAAATCTCCCATGCAATTTGCCTAAAGTCTCGATTCATCCTCAGATTTTTTAACCCAGCCAATTTAAACACTTTCTATTATCTCCTAGGATCAAAAGAATCAATCAACATCTTCTACAGTCTTATGGGTCCTCAATCATGCTTGCCCAAGGCAATGAAAATCAAATCAAAAGCCTCCTCTATGGGTAGGGGGTTATAACTCAATATATCAGAAAGCGCTGCCATAGTAAAAAACCTTGCATAAAGTGAAATGTAATTCATGTTCATTGAAAACTCTATCCTTTCAGAGATTAAGTGGAGATTTTTCTCAATCTGTTCTTTTCCCTTCAAAATGAGATTTCAAAATGTCAACCTGTTATTTTTTCTGAAGCAGAAGATTAATTTTGTAATTGATCCAACCTCCATGTTCTCTTCATTTTGATAACTTTAGCTTATGACATTCAATTTAGATAAATTCTTTGAAAAATTAGGACTCATTCTGAAAATGTTATGCAAATATCTAAATGCATGCATACATATCTTTATATTTGCCAACATGATGATATGCACATACTTGCATGGCTGTGTGTTATATAGCAGTGTATTTGTTTACAACAGGAGGATGGGCCTAAAAGCAGAAATTGAAAGACAAGACACAGGATACCTTTTGTTTGTATTGTGAATGAAAGTTGTCTTTATTTCTGACAAGGAACAAGAATATTGAAATGATGTCCTTAGGGCATCACAACAAGCAGAAGGTCTCTACATTTTGCAGCCTCAGAACTGCAAGGATGAGGGATGTTGCAATGAGGAGAAAGCCACAGAGCCCCGTGTTCCAGAATGGTGTTGGTCACATTTTCCAGAAATGAGCCATGTCATAAGAGAGTTTGTTGCTGGGAATCAGGGTCCTCTGGCTCCAAGGCAGAGACACATAGCAGAGGGTAAACAGTCATGGTGGCACAAAACAACAAAGAACAAAAGAAAAGGGGAGGAGGAGCAGCAACACTGGCAGCAGAGGCAGAAGCTAATCTCTTGCTCCTTACCTTGTATTGCCTTCAAGCCAACTTTCCCAGGGCGAGTGGCGCCCTCGCAGCTACCATCCCAGCAGTACTCAGATCCATAATTGCAGGCTTGGATCATGAGTTACTAACGAATCCTAAAATCACACCTGAATGACTGTGTGAGGCTTTGAAGGAACAAATACATACAAGCTATAACATAACAACAAAAAATAAATAGAGCAGTTTTCCATGACAAAAGTGATCAGATTTTAATTTTATTTTAGAGATGTAATGATATTTTTGTTTGTTTGGTTAGATTTTTGGTTTTTTGATTATACTCAAAGATGATCTTGAAGTTGCTATCAATTTTAGTTGGCAGATAAATAACCTAATTTGTAGGGATTTATGATGAGAAATTAATATCTTTCATCTGAAGACATGCAAGTTACAACACAGTGGAGGGAAATATGTGCAATGTTGATAAAGTAAGAGCCCAAGCACCTAGATATTTAGAGAAGTATGTTGCAAGTGGGAACGGGATGAAGAGGTGAAAGGAAGGGGAGGGAAATAAGGGAAAGATACGAGAAAAATAAAGACAAGTTTTTAGCATATGAATCAACCACAATGTATACGAATATTTGATACTTTAAAATATACTAACAAAAATTTAAGAAAGGATGGAAAGCTTCAGTTTGTGTATCATTCATGTAACAACCAGAAGCCTTCCTGAACACCAATGTACTGCTACACTCATAAAATGCTTGGGCTACATATAAATTGACGTTCTGTCATTTGAAGGTACCTTGGAGTAGTTTAGAATTAATGCAAATACAAATTCTCTAACAGCGATAGAACACTCATCTCTGACAAAACAAAACAGGTGGATATAAATGAAGGACCTTTTTGTAGTGAAAAAAAATATGTATGCACATACTTTCTCTTAGTTCAATGAGAATAAATATTTATAGTAATACTGTTTAGACAAGATATGTCTACATCTGGTACTCTGAATAACCACTATGAAGACAACAATATATAACGTATTAATTATTGTAACTATCCTACTAAGCTGTTTTGAAACTGTCTCTTTGTTATTTCTTTCTTATTAAAATTGAAAAAAGAATCAAAATTTAAAAAATACAATGCAAATTATGGAGAAAACAATAGTTGTTTTTAAAATATAACTGATTTAAGTATGAGGTTAAATATAACAGGACATAAAACAAAAATTATTTCAAAGAATACAACAGTAGCTATTTGTACATTTCACACAATGCATACATAATTCAGAATATGATAAATTATCATTGTGTATAAGAAAAGCTATATTGATGAATAGGTCAGTTTTTCAAAGAAGACATGATCTTATATGTGAAGACATTTAACAAAATAGAAACAAACATAGAACTTTTGTGAAAAATATACAAATGCATTAGCATAGTTACAGACATCAAGAAAAATCTTTCAGTAATTAATAGATCACTTAGGAAAAAAATCTGTAAAGATGTGCTTGAACTTAATATGAATTTTGAATAATTTTATCTAATTGATATTTACATAGTAGAATATAGACCCTTAATCTTGCAAGAACACTCAATAAGACAGAGCACATTACGTGTAATAATATATTATTTTTAACAATTTCATATATTTCATCATATAAAGAATATTTTTCAGACAGTGTGATTAAATAAGGCAATATCGGAACAATATCTTAAAAATCACTCAAATATTTGGCAATAGGCAACACACTTGTAGTGGAACAAGGAACAAAGATATTTTGAAATACTTAAACCTATTTTAAAGTATTCAAAAAAATAGAAACAGTAAAAATATAAAGATTATTTAACATTTGTGGCACATTTTTTGAGCAGAGCGTGGTTGAGATTTTACATTCTCAAATTCATATTTTGGAGGAAGTTTGGAATTCAATTATATAAGTTCTGCCTCAAAAAAATTATAGTAATTGCAGCTTAACTAACCAAGAAAATAGGGGCTGGGGAGATAGCTCCGAGGCACAAGTGCCTGCTGGGCAAGTGCAAGGTCG
>PVJA010018271.1:0-16858 GCA_004027025.1 Myocastor coypus | reverse complement strand
ATTAGTACAAACAATCTTAATATGCATCTAATGCACATTAAGATTAATATGCATGTTAATGCAAATAGATTATCATTACAATGATACATATTTAGGAGATATGAAGATAACTGCTTAGAATCATAATGTGACAAAAATCTACTGCAAATATATAAAATGACTTCTTTGGCAGATGTAGGGAAAAGGGCTAATTACATGATTTTGCAAATGAATAGAGTCTATGCAACTAAAAGCAAATGAAAATAAACAGAAGGACACTACACTTACTAGAAAAATTTCCCATGAGAATGCATTAGCAATTCTGAAATATGTATATATATATATATATATATATATACACGTATATATATATATATATATATATATATTAGTGGAATTTGATATTATGCAAATAGATGACAGATGGTGGGAGCCATGTAATTATGGTTGGATGTAAAATTTAAAAATGTAAAATAAAATAAGCTAAATAATCTGTATTTTATTGCATGAGCAATGGATTCTTAGTATGTTTGATGTTTCTTACTGTAAATATAATGGAATTCTAAAGAAGTAAAGATATACACACAGCTCAGCATCCTCACATACATTTCCTTGCTCTAGTAACTGAACAGATTAATTTCAGATTTAAGCACATTTGTTCAAAACCCAAATACATAATGAAAACATTTTTATTCCACATAACTTCTCTGTTGATATGTGCAAAATGTGTATTTGCCATATTGCACAAATAATTAAGCAATTATAATCTTTTCTGTGTCACAACATTAGAATCTCTTTTGTGTTGATGAGAAAAAGATTAAATTTCTAAATGGCATTCAGAATATAAACAGAAGTGGCTGTTAACAAATAAAGATGTTTTAGTTTTTCAATATTTCTTCTCTACAACAAACACTATTTTACTAGGAAATATTTCATATGTAATATACATATATATATATTTATATATTTATATTTCCCTGTATGTACACTTATACCCAGAACTTAGTGTAGCAGAAAGAGCAAATATAAAACCTTTGAGTAAAATTAATTAATAATTACCAAATATATAAATAATTACATACACTGAAAAGCAAGAAAATGTGTTTCTCTTGAGTTTTCTGCTTCAACTCAAATATCTTGTGATGTATATTTACTTTCTATAACATGGGTAAATATAATTTTTTAATCTCTTCATTTATTTTTTATCATTAGTTTGATTTTTAAAATTTTTAAATGTTTTTATTACTTTTAACAAGAAATAACAATGAGACAGTTTCACAACATGTTAGTAGAACGAACACAACAATAAATGCAATGCTTCTTGTTGTGTCCACAGGAGTTCTTCAAAGTACAAAATGCAGACATGATATCTTTTCTAAACACTATTGATATAAATATTTCTTCTCATTGAACTAACAGAAAATAGCTGTATCTATACTCCAATATTCCATAATAGCAGTGGGTTATCAGCAGAACTAGCAATGTTAGAAGCTGTTGATTTGAGCCTTTTCAGATCAGCATACTAATCTGGCTTTACTTTTTATGCCTTGTGGTTAAACTTTTCTGCTGGATGTTTAAGGACAAGATAAAGCAAAACCTATATAACAAAACATGTAAATTTTGTATCTGACAAGGGAATCAAATTCCCTCCAATTTACCTTGAAACCATATACAGCATTTTGTAGAACTTTTGTCAGTGTCAGCCATCTGGATGATAATTTTATGTCTATTTGTATTTATACATTTCCCCATATTAACATTTCCACCAGGGGGCGCAAAAGAGAATGAAATTGAATAAAATTGGATTTATTGTATATTTTGTACTAGGAGCTATTAAAAAAGAAAATTGGAAGTTATTAGTTCAGATTTCTGTTACATTTCAAAAATTTGTCATTTTTATGGTTGATTTTTGTCAACAAAATACCTTTAAACTCTTTTGGATGAAGTGATCCTACAAAGATAAGTGGTTAAGGTTATTCTCCAGGTGCATAATGCTAGGTTTAAATTTGGCTTTGATGTTCACCATTAGACTTCATATTAGGCAAGTGACTTGGTTCTCTGCAACTCTGTTTGTTTATTAACTCTGCAGCATTTCCAGGCACTCTCCACAAAGCCCAAATTCTGTTCTTCCCATATAGGACTTTATTTTCAGGCAAATTTAATTTGATGTATTTTTTTGTTTGCTTGCTTGTTTATAAATTGAAGACTGAATGAGTCAATCTTTAATGCTTATTTCAGCGTTCATTACATAGCGGTAAACAATATCTGCTCACACCACCTCTACGTTGCATGTGGCATTACTGTATCTTCCTTTTCCTCCTCTTCATTTTCTCCTTCTCTCTACTCTCCTTTCTTCTCCTTATTTATGCCACCAGTTTATACAAAATATAAACTTCAATAAAATAACCCTTGGATATTGATGATATATAAAATGATCATTATATCCAGAGCATCAATAAAATACCTGAGCCTAATTACAAAGCCAAGTCGGGTAGGGTATTGAGGGGGAGACGGTAGTGCCACATTAGTGTCAAGCAAGACTGTGGCTGTAATTCAGATGTGTACGGTTCTATGTCGCTTGCCCTAGACCAATCTGGTAGGAAGCAAGGAATAGAGGTATAGCGAGTTTAAATGCTGCACCAAGTCATCTGCAGTGATTTTACCTCATTACAAACAATTAATGTCTTGTTCAGATGGGAAGGGAAACAGGGTGGGTGTCAGGAAAAACAGAGGAAATGGATGAGGAGGAGAGGGAAGGAGCAGGAGGGAGAGAACGCAAGAGGGAATGGAGGACATGGGGAAACAGTTTTTTTGTAAATGGGGAGGGAAAGAAGTATTGCAAGGTTGGAAAGGGAATGGGAGAATATAAGTAATGTATGGCTACAAATTCTGCATGATATATGTGGGTGGTTGTTGTCTATGGAAATCATATGCTACTAAGAAATAAAGATTATAAAAGCAGCTAGCTCCTAGTTACAAATTTGAACTACTTGATGATGTGCTATTGAATATATTAAGGATGTCATTTGCTCTGCCTCTGTTCAAGTGAGAATCGTTCATCTCTAGCCTGCCAATACACAAAAGATTCTTTTTATTTGTATTCTTTAGGGCACCAGTTATGCCCCTCTTGTGCTCACAATCGGTGTACTAGATACAAGACTCGAGAATATAGGTTCAATTATCATTAGAAAACGATCACAAAGTATATGAATCTCAACTACTTGGTAGAGTTTTTCTTACACATTCTTCATAAATCTTACATTCTTCATGTACTATCCAGGATATTTCCAATTTGCAAGAGACCTACAACATTCACCTGTGCTCCACATGTTTCATATCAAATTCTCACATTTTACTGTTTACAAGTATGCCTGACAAATTTTCAAACATTTTTTCAGTTGATTAAACAATGAAAGATTTAACAGAGTATCTAATCTAAGCTGTTACACTAAGTATTATTAGAATCTTTAGCTGTTTCTCCATGAATGATAATATACTGTTGCATTCCACAAATATTCTCATATCAATAGGAAATCAGATATGTCTCTGATTTGCAGCAAAACTTACATGGTGAACTGATGTCTACACCTACTATTCTTTTATTTCATGCATAGCCAGAAGAGGCTATTTATCCTTATCCTTCAATACAACTAATTCTTCTTTGCAATAATTTTTTTGGGGCTTTTTGAGACAGGGTCTCGCTATGCAGTTCAGGCTGGCCTTGAACTCACTTTTATAGCCCAGGCTGGTCTCGAACTCGCCCTGATCTTCCTTCCTCAGCCTCCCAAGTGCTAGGATTACAGGCGTGCGCCACCACGCCCAGCTTTTTGCAATAATTTTTAATAACAACCTAGTTCATAATCCCCAGTAACTACAGTTTTTTTTTTCAATGAATACAGTTCATACTTGTTCTATTTTTACTTTATACAAACACAAGTTTGCGTTATATAATGATTATACTCTTTGTAGAGAATGGCTGCACGTTCCTAACACATCTCAGTTCTCTTTTCACCTGCTTCCCACCTCTCTTCATGCTTGTAACTTCTTATTTGCTTGTCTTCTTGTTCATTTCCTGAAATAGCATGTTTTTCATGTAGTTCAGACTGTCCATAAATGTTATATGAAATCCAGGGTGGAGAGATAGTAATCTCTCTCTTTCACCCTCCCACGTGCTGGGAGCACAGGTGAATGCCACCTTGAATGTTCAGAATGATATTGGCTCTAAATACTCCAGTTCATTGCCATTGGTGGGGTAAGGCCCCAAAGTCCTTGACTCCACTACCCATTTGTACACATTATACAGCTTGCTTTCTGGATGGAGGAAGGGGCTGTTGCTGGTCATGGTTTTTAAGTCATTCCTCCATGTTAAGAAGTCAGTACAGTCATCTCTACTGGAGCCCTGCCAACTAGCCTTGAACTTTCAACACAAAGCTATGCTAAAGAACTACTCTACTTTGTTTAATATTGGTTCTATGATTAATAACAAGACAGATCCATGTGTACCTAATCTTATCTCAACCAAGAATATCTTGATAACCTTTTGCCCTCGCTCAGAAAACAAAGGCAACCCCACACCAATGTATCAGTCACCACATACATTAAAAGCAATATTTCCCATCTTATATCACAAATGCTACTTAGAACTTCCACATTCTAAGAAGGGTAAGGATATTACATGCGATTTAAGAAGCACACAGAAGGCTTTCATGAACATTTTCAAACTCACTTTTGCTCTGGATCACCATTATTTAAAAAGCATTTCCTATGCAAATGAATAACAATGACATGTAATGCAATTTAACATGTAAATATCTGGACAGCAACCAGGAGGGTCAGAAGTAGGACACATGTATTTGTCTTCAATACATGTACTACCTGCACAGTAGGAACTACTTCCTCAAGACCTCATGAAGAAGTCTCTAGAAAATGAGCATCCACATGTAAAAAGCAGTAGTAATGTAGTCAGGCCAAACTCACATGTCAATTTTTCTTTAACTATTTCAATACCGATGACAGTTGCAGTAGTTAGACCATGCTTTATAAAATGTTTGACATTCTCAAATAGCAATGATATTGACATAACTAGCGATTCTTTAAATGGGTATATAAAATATTATTTAACCTACTTACAACATGCAGAAGAGAAGTATCATTTTTTTACTGCCAAAAATCAATGGCATGTGGAAATCAGAAAATCATTAGCCTTGATAGAAATAGCTTAATGCAACAGGGAAGAGAACACATTATTTAGAGTAGTTAAATGACAATTGATGCAACCACTGGTGAAACGCAAGAAAAAAAGCAGATACAATTTAATGAGTGATAAATTCTGCACTTAGTATTCATGCATGCAAAGGAACGGAAATCTTTGCTCATTAACCAAGGTACTTAGGTTGTAAGCCAAAATGCTGCAGGCTGTAGTCATAATTGTCATAAATGTTTATCTCTATGCAATTTTAATTTAAGTTTAAGAAAAATGTTATTGTGAGTGATGAATATGCTACACTTTTACATCTTCGTCCTCAGCCTAAGTCAGTTTGCTGAGATCCATTTACACGCTTCCTCCTCCATGAGGTCTCCATGGTGCTTTTAGGTACAATAAGTTACTCTTTTAGGTCTTGATTATACCCCACACTCCTACGTCTGTTATGGTACTATGTTTAGTGGTCTATTTTCAGGCATATCCCACTTAGCATTGCCTTCTAGAACACCAAGTTCTTACAGGGCCAGGGAGATAGTTTGGCAGTCCAAGCACCTGCCTGGAAAGTAGAAGGACCAGGGTTGGGTCCCTGGCACTGCATGTTATGGGCGCACTTTGCTGGCCCAGAAACCAAAGATAGTGGTAGCACACACCTGTAATCCCAGCACTGGGGAGGCTGAGATAGGAGAATCACTGTAAGTCTAAGATGCATAATGAGACTCTGTATTAAATAAATATATAGATAGATAGATAGATAGATAAAAGATTTATTTATTTATTTATTTTAAAAGAGTGTTATGATCTTTCTTCAGTTGGAATGGCACTTGTCAATTCTTTTTATTGCTCTTGAATCTCTTTACCATTAACACACTTTGCTCCATGCAGTGTCCTTGCTGGTCTCAGTGCATTGGAATTTCCCCATAGATGAACAAGTGTGGACTGTTTTTATGTCTGTGCCGAACAGCATGCAGCTCAGGTAGATGTGGGCTTGCTCTACGCTTAGCGGTGCCACCATCCGCACACCTGGGAGGAGTGAGAACTCTCCTCATTATCTCTTTCTTGCCAACTGATTTCGTTTTAAATATTTATGCAGGAAAACATTTGCATAGAAGCTATCATGATATTAATTTATTCTTCACATTTATGAAACCACCTTCCATTCCATTTTAAACTAGAGTGAAGACTGCGATTTTTGTTTTTGCTCCTATTTTTCTCTTCAAAATGAAATTAACATAAAGAAATATATAAATAACAGAAAAAAGTTGTACCATCTCATGACTTTACTACTCATTTCATTTATTAATGAAACTAAGAAATAAAACATATTAAATATTTTATAGTATATATATATCATAAATTCATATAGTATATGGAAATAAAATATTTTATAGGTTATATGCATAAAGAAGATACAAAATTATATGTAGCATATGTAAAAATGAATATAAAATTATATATCATGAAAGTAGTATAGTTCTTAAACACAAGGTATAAAATGTATCATTAAAACTAAATGATGTGAAAGGTACATTTTAAGACCAGTGAATAGTTTACAGTGGAAGTTGTACAGCTTTTATGAACAGTACCATCCTTGAGAGTTGGTGAAGTTGCATGCAATGTTCTCCTTGGAAGAAGATACGTTATGTTTTTGTTTGTTTGTTTGTTTTTCCTGTGCTGGGGATTGAAGTCAGACCCCTGTGCTTGCCAGGAAAGTGCTTATTCCACTGAGCTATCTCCCCATCCCTGAGATATATTATATATGTCAAAAGATTGTAGAGAATGTGGGGATGGTTGATTGTGAAAATACCACACATACAGCTTTGTTTGCTCAATCTTTATTAGTTATGTCTGTGAGAATATCAATGGAATTTTCTTTAAAAATTTAAATACTTTAAGTATAACCTAAAAGATGCCACAATGTAAATTCCTTTTATTTAGAGCTTTAACGTGTCTCTATCAGACTTCAGAAAAATATATAAATGCTTATTGACATCATAAATTAAGAGTAGTGGACCCAAGATAGCACAACAGACGAAGCACCTGCTTAGACTAGCGTGGGAACCTGGGTCTGATACCCAGTGCCACATGCTGAGCCAGCCCTGTCCCCAGGCGTGATGAGCAAGCCATCAAGACAGGCATGGTAGTTCATGCCTGTTGTAATCCCAGCACTGGGGAGGCTGAAAACAGGAGGCTCATTATGAGTACAGACTGTGTCCTGAGACTCCATACCAAATAGAGAAAGAAAGAAAGAAAGAAAGAAAGAAAGAAAGAAAGAAAGAAAGAAAGAAAGAAAGAAAGAAAGAAAGATAGAAAGAAAGAAAGGAAAAGAAAAGAAAGATTATTTTGAATGTCCAGAGAAATAAGAATTAGCATTTCAGAAATAACATTACTTTTGACCTTAAAATTCATAATCAAATGAAACCAACAAAATATTTTTTTTCATTTTCCTATTCAGAAACTAACAATAAATCCTGCTCCTTTTTACTTCTGAATCATGTAATCTATATTCAGATGGATGTTGCAGACCCCTCATGACTGTTCTATCAGTTGTAATCAAAGAAGACTTGCCACTTGTCATTAAAAAAAAAGATTTCCTATCATAAAACATTTTTGTGTTCTAATAACATCGCTAGTCAGTTGTTAGTCATATTTTATCTGGAGCATATAAACAGACTCCCATTTTGCCACAATTTGAAAAAGTGGATCATCTCTTCCTGCCTCCCAGTGGCTATGCCAGGATAGGCAGTCATTCTCCTTGTACAGATGTGCTCAGAAGAGCTATGCACAGCGCTAATCCCTGTATGAAGGGAGAGTAAGAAAGCAGCTCCATTCTCTGGCAGATCACATCCAGGCACACATATGCACACTAAGCGAACAATTTTTAATAGTACGCATAGCTGAAATGTTATACTTCTAAAGTTTGATTTTTTTTCAAAATGTATTTTGCTATCCATCTGTGAGAGTTATTTAGCAGCATAAATATATTATCATGGAAAATTGATACTAATCCACTGACCAAGTTAGCTTATTGCTGCTGCTTAAAATTAGGAAATCCTAATATGTGTCTTTATGTTTTTCATAGCCAGATCACCTTATTTTCCTCTTATTTCCTCTTATACTTCAAATGGAGATCTGTTTATAAATAGTGCTTAAACTTTATTCAAATACTTTCTAACTGTATAGGAATTTACAGCTGTAGCACAGAGAACACAGCAGGTAAGTGAGACTCAGGGGTGTATAAGTCAGGGTTAAGATATACACATCCCAGCAGTAAACCTAAAATGCTCTGCGGAAATGCCTAATCCAGGCAATGTCTCACAGCAGACTAATCATATACATTTAGAGACAAAATCTCTAGATAAAAAAAAAAAAATGTAGGGCATCAAATGCTATGCACAGCATTGAATCGTGTTCATTTGAAATATCTTTGTGTATAAATACCTTCACTATTTCTTTTTCAAGATAATATGGACCAAAAAAGAAAATAAATAAAAAATAAAAATAAAAAAAAGATAATATGGACCAAGAAGACTATTTCTTGACATATCATAAAGTCATAGCCTTAAATTTATATTGACTTGTAACCGTTGAAACCACTTCCCATATTAAAGGATAAAGCAAAACATTATGAGCTCAATTTAACATGTGAAAGAAGTATCTGAATTCTTTCTGTTTTATGTATTTAGTACATGATCTACAGGATCTACAGGATTCACTGCACATGTCTGACTTGTAGTCATTCTTCTGTCTTGAGCCTCCCAAGCACTGGGATTATAAGTGTGTGTCACCACACCTGGTCTCAGTCACTGTCTCAGTGCACCCCTGGGGCGGGGCAGGCACAGAACCTCTGGCTCCTAGTTTGCCTATGCAGACACTTTAATCCACTGAGCTATCTGGCTGGTCCTTGAATTCTTAGTACATTTAGTTACTGAGATAATTGTCTTATAGTTTCAGGGATTTTTTTTCAAATTCCTATCAAGTAATACTGCTACAGAATCTATCATCTTCTATTCTTTCCAGAATGGTAGCTGATTTAATAGTCATAATGTGTCAACTTGGGAAATCACGTTTTTTTTTCTTTTTTTTTTTTTTTTGAGGGTAACATTTCTAATTTTTCCAACATATATGTTTGAATGCCACCAAAGTAAAATTTATAATGAGGGGTGATATTTGAAAAAAATTCATAATCTTCATAATTTCCTTTCAGGCTTTCTCTCTTTAACAAAGGAAGAGCTTTCACATGGCACTGGTTTTACGTGGGCTGCACGTCGTACTTCCACATCTACTATCTCATTTGTAATACTTAGACAATATTACTCTTAGTTTTAAAACATGTTTTCCTGTTTATTCTTTGAAAAGTAACTATATCTGTCTTCAATAATATCTAGACTTCAAAATTATTTTATTTTATTTTATTTTTTTGTCTTTTTGAGACAGGGTCTCGCTATGCAGTTCAGGCTGGCCTTGAGCTCACTTTCATAGCCCAGGCTGGTCTCGAACTCGCACCAATTCTCCTGCCTCAGCCTCCCGAGTGCTGGGATTACAGGTGTGCGCCACCATGCCCGGCTTTCAAAATTATTTTAGTAATATGAGTAGCCTAAACTCTTTCAAAAGCAGGACAGTTTAACTATTTCATGCTGATATGCCCTACATTGCTTTTTCCTCAAAATTTGGAGATTGACAACTCTCTACCTGTAATTTTAATATGAAGTCTGCAAATGTGTATACATTGTTTATCATTTTCTGAACATTAAAGTGTAGATAATAATCTCTAAAACGTTACTTAAAGAAAAATATATTTTTAATTGAATACATTTTGCATAAAATTACTTAAATCTAGATAATCACATTATTCGTTGTATCCTGTGACATAGTTTTTTTTTTTTTTTTTTTTTTTTTTTCAGTACCAGGGATTGAAGTCAGGACCTTGTGATTGCCATGGAAGCACTTATTCCACTGAACTATCCCACTCACCCAATATTTATAGTAAACTTGTTTGAGAAAGGTTATTTCTTTTTATTTTCATTTTGAGGAGGTCTGATTAATTTTATTCTCAGGAAAGAGTTTTTATTTAATAGGTGGAAAAATATCACATCTAACGTAATTCATCTTTCATTATATACAAGATTCGTATCCATAATATACTATTCCACAGGCCATTCTATCCCAATGTATTCTTTAAAGCAATTTGGCATTGCAATGCTCAGAATCAGCTGGAAGACTCCTGAGTACTATTTTTTTCTACTGTATATTTCCATTGATATTAAACATTAGAAGTCTGTGCATTTTACTTTTCAGTAATACTGTACAACTATTGAGCATATAGCATAAAAGTTAAGCCAGTTTAGTTCTATACTTTAAAAGATTGTTTTATATATGACAGAAATATCAGTTAGAATAACCTTAATGATATTTCAACCCTAATGTAATATCTGTTAGGTTCCGACTAGGTAATTTGTAACCCCTATAATATCAGGAAAATAGTTCTCAGATATTTTGCCATTAAAACCCATTCACCAGCTACAAACTAATCTTTTCATTAGTGATGCTATTCAGAATTCAAAAGAGAATGTAGAATTCTCCTGTAATATCCAGGCAGAGAAATGTGATTGAAAGTCCGATCAACACACATTGCAATTTGTAATCTTGGTGATAAAAATGAAACTAAAATGAAAAGAAAATTATGTTGATGATAGTGTATTTCCTCCTGATAATTCTTATTTTGTAGGAACAATGGAGTAGAAAACAGTAGTTTTTCTACTATTCAAGCTCATTGGATTGTCCGTGATTGTTTAAAAACTATATATACTTATTATGGGGGGGGGCAAGTAATATGTAACTTGAAAAGTTCAGGGCCAGCCGCATAGCTCAGTGGACTAAGCCTCTTCCTAGGCAAGTACAGGGATTGGGTTTGATCTCTAGCACCACACGCTACCCCACCCCACCCCTTCATCCTGGTGCTCAGCCGGAGTTGGGTGTGATGGTGCACACCTCTTATCTCAGTACTGCTGAGGCTGAAAACAGGAGAATTACTATGAGTCCATGCTGCATTGTGAAAACCTGTAGCAAACATATATAAAAAAATAAAAGCTCATATACAATTTTATTATTCAAAAGACAGGAAATTATTTTAAGCCTTAGTTGAGTGTAAATTGCACCTGGACATATAAACAGTTTGAGAAAATATAGTTTCTTCATAAGTAAAAAGTAATGCGAGCACAATTTGGATTACCATTCTGAGTTTTACATTTACTCTTCTAGACTCAGACTTTTGATTCAGGGCAATATGTGAATCTGGTAGCCTTGCTAACTTTCCTCATTTCTCCTGTGGCTATAGCTCTCAGAGCTCCCAGTGTACCAGTCCTGCTACTTCTCCAAATTGGCTCACTCATTTGGCTTCCACCTTGGACAGCTCTTTCTCCTAACTGCTGTGTCCTTACCCTAGATATCACGTGACTTTTTCTTTCAGATCAGTTTGGGCCTTGGCCAGTCATTCCCTACTCAGAAAACTCTCCCTAGTTACCCTGGTGAAAGGCTTCCACCGCACTCCATTAACACTGGAAGGAGGCTGGATTTGAGATTGAAGCCAGAGCATTTAAAATGAACTACATTCCCAGCCCTTCTAAAAATTTTTTAAAAAAATTTATTTTGAGACAGTCCCGCAAAATATCTAAATTACCCAGCCTGGGCTCAGAGTTGCTGTTCTCAGCTCAGCTGAGTCCCATGATTACAGGTAAGCACTACCACATCAAGTTTTAACTCACATACTTCTGTATTAATTTCCCTTCCTATTGGCTTTATGTTTCCTCTTTACCTGTTCTCTAAGGTAAGTTTCATACACAGGGACTTCATTTCCAGTTTTGTATTTGGCCCATGGTGTTTGTTGAAGGAGTGTTGTTGGAAGAATTGAACTAAGCTTAGAGAAGTGGCCTAGTGTCCCTTGCAGGGTACAGTATCTGCCTGAAGTGGCCTCTGCTTAGAACTCTGCTCACCTCAGTCTTTCCCATGACTGTTGACCCATTTGGGGTTGTATTTCAGTGGCTTGGGAGTTACTTTCCTGAAGCTTTTACCCTTATTATTAATGAAAATATATTATCTTTGTTTCTGTCCTCATGTACATTATGATCTATATTGTTAGGCTTATACAGTTGTATTTTATTTATTTATTTATTTTCACTTATTTTATCCATTAGAATGTAAATTTTATGAAAGTAGCCCTATTTTTCTCCTTGGACCATTACCATTAATTTGAAGGAATTAAAAACAATGTGGAAAAAGAGATCACTAAAGATAGTTGAAATTACATGAAAGTAGCATATAAGAAGCATATCCTAGTAGCTAGGGTAGAAGAGGGGGAGTAAATTCACTTTCTGAGCATAGGATCAGGAAAAGCATCAGTGAAGTAGTGTCTGAATGGGGAGAGCTAGGAATATTTTGTCATTTGTAACATTTGTAACAAGTGTGTGAGTGGTGGTGTGCAGAAAGGCCTCAGCTCCACTGCCATCAACGTAACCATAGAGAAGAGAGATGAGGAATGGATACAAGGAGTGTTGGGAGTAAAACAAAGAAGAGATGTTTGTGACCAAATAGGAACTCTTCCTAGACAGAAAGACATTGCAAATAGTATTCCTTTCTCTTGTTAGGAAAAAAAAATACTTAGATGATTGAATAAGTATTTATTTTTCACAATGCATGTTGAAATATAAATATTTTTGTACAAATGCTGTATAATGAAATCATGGAGTTTTTTATATCACCAATACTAGTAGTGCTATCCTGTAGAAAATTAAAGAAGGATATTTCACAAAACTTGTAAGCAAAGAGACAAAAAAAACCCCACAACCAACAGAATATCACTCCATAAAAGGTGTTCATCAATTTGGTATAGCTGACCCAAATGGATAATGATGGACTTTCCAGTAGAGAGACCCAGCCTTGTTACCCACTGTTGACAAGAAAATAAACCAAAAACAGAATTCTCTGTGTGAAAAAGCAACTTCAGGCACTTTCTGGCAGAAATGACTCTAGAATTGGAGGCAGGTTGATGGTAAGATAGCTAAGTGAACTAAGTGCCTGTACAGGGACAAAGGTTCAATCCCCAGCACCAAGTGTCATACCAGCCCTGCCCTAGGCAGAATGAGGGGCTACCAAGACCAGATGTAGTGAGGCATGCCTGTAACTCCGGCGCTGGGGAGCCTGAAAATAGGAGGACTGCTTTGAGTCTAGCTATATAATGAGACTCTGTGCCAAAATAAAGAAGACGATGAAGAAAGAAGAAGAGGAAGAGGAAGACAAAGACGAAGAGTTAGACGAAGACGAAGACGAAGACGAAGACGAAGAATTGGAATGAAACTACAGAATAACCCAGGGATATAGAACCAGCTTTTTCCTAAATTGTGAAAGGCAGGGACATAAAGATCATCCAGTACAATTGCATGTCTTACTTTTCAGTCATGATGGAACTGTCTACTTTGCAAATATGCATGCCCATTCTTATATGCATCTAATTAATGTTAGAATATTGATAGTAAGTCTCATGACAGTAACTTACAAGTGAATATAAATTCAGACCACATCATTGTATCCAGTAAACACATATATCATTGTGTTCAATAAAAAAATTAATAGTGTCTATGTGTAACAGTTCTGAAAATAAGTTACCTACTTTCCATAGCTAATGAGCACATGCACACACATATACATGCACACATACACAAGATAGTGAAGATTGTTAGAGAGATGTCACTAAGTGCCTCAGATGTACCATTTCATGTTTTTATTTGTATACATTATTGATCTACAGGGAGATAAAATGTATAATGCGCCTTGTTTGCAATTTAGTATCAATTTTATGATTCTGAGCCCAAAAATTATTTTCACCAAACGTTGCTGCAAGAGAGTTGTACAAGCTTTACTCAGTTCCTACGTACAATAATAAGTACATTTCACTTTTGTATATTATCACTTTATAACAGAAACTTAATAAAGTCATAGCAATGGAATATATAAATTCATCAAAGTAATAAAACTGCATATTTTGTAGAATTAAAGGCACTTCAATATATATATATATATATATATATATATATATATATATATAACTCTTCAATATATGAAGAGTTTCAATTCCATGAAAGAGCTCTCACTTTGGCCTTTAATTTTTATTAAAAAGAGTTTACTTCATCTCATGTGTATAGCATGCATAATTAAAGATAATTATAACTTATGAGTAATGCACAAGTAAAAGTCATTGTTCCAATAATATAATCTTCCCCACAACTCTATGAGGTGGGCATCGCTATTATCTTCGTTTTGCTGATGAATACATATATCTAGAATGATTAAACTTATTATGGTTAAAAATATAATCCAGTCAAAAAAAAAAAAAAAACCCTGTTACAAAAGGTTACAGTTTACATCTTTTCCAGCAAACGTTTTTTTTTTTTTTTTTTTTTTTTTTTAATTTTTGAGGTGGATAACAGCAGAAATTTTTTAAGCTGACAGTAATTTTTTGGAATGACCTTATTATTATAAAAACATAAAATATTTTATGTCTGCATATTTATACAGTCAATAGATGAAGTCTTTGAAAGACCGTAGAGTAAGCCCACAAGCAAAATATACTTGTGACAGATAGTTTGTGTAAAAAAGTAGATTATACAACAACATATATTATGACATTTATAGAGAATGGTTATATGCAGATATTTATAGAATGATGCAGAATCAAACAATATATCAATGTAACACATAAGCAGTGTTCATTCAAATGTTACATGTACTAGTGAATAAACAACAGAATATGAGTTGGAGAAAATGATGATTATATTTATTTTTCCATACTTTTCCATTTGTATTGATCCTTTTTATAGGTGATCTTTCTAAATTAACAGTAAATTTAATTATTTGGAAGTTTTAGGAAACAGTCTTTAGTTTTGTCTTGTTGCAGAAACGTATAAACAAAATTACTCATTAATTATTTAACTGAAACGTAACTCATAAAGTGTGGTACATAACAAAATAATCCCATGGTATTCATTGTCCCGTCTATTAAATAATCTTACTGCCAAGACTTTGCTGCAATGGTAATATTAATAGCAAACTTATTCCTGAGACTTTCTCTTATGTTGGCTGTAATAGGAAATAACAGTGAATTAGGAAGTTACAAGATTGTGTTAGAATTTTATCACTCCGCAACAGTAGATAAGTCTTTCTGCATCCTTTTTTTTGCCAGCACAGCCTACCCTGAGGGCAGGGCTAGCGCCACATATGGTGCCAGGGATTGAACAGAGCTTCTGTTTGCCTGCCTAGGCTTGCTTAAGCAGGCACTTTAGATCCCTGAGCTCTCTCACCGACCCTCTGCATCCTTTCTTATCCAAGATCAGAAACATAGCAAATGCCCAATTTAATCAAATAGCATTGTAAAAAGATACCTATTTTAATGATTTGCAGTTGCTTATGTCTCTTTACTACTGCATTTGCCTAGCTCCCTGCATTGCTCAGTGCCATGGCGGTTGTCCATATGCAGCAGTGTGCTGGAGATTCCCTTGCATGTTTACAGTGCATCATTGGAATCTGGAGTGTATGAATGTCTTTAATGCCAATTAGAGTCCGCTGTCCATTCTATTTTAGCATCAACTATCCTGTGTTCCTCATCAGGAATGTTGGGATGATTTTGTGTGTGTGTGTGTGTGTGTGAGAGAGAGAGAGAGAGAGACAGGGTCTTTCTATACAGTTCAGGCTGGTCTTGAATTCACTTCAATTTTCCTACCTCTCCCAAGTGCTGGTATCACAGGCATGCACCAGCACCCCGGCTGGGATATTATGTTCTTTGGGAAAAAAATATTATTTTCTTATGGGGTTGTTCTAATGATTAAGATGAGTCATAAAATATATGATGCAAGCAGATTCAGTACAGAGCAGATTTTAAATAAATTAGATCCTTTCATTGTTTCCACTCTTTTGAAAGGAAATTATGCTAAAAAATCTGTAGCATGTTTTTTTCACCTGGGACATTCGAACTTTACACAATCTCTGTCATATTTCATTACATTTCAGAATGTATACGTTGTCAAAATTGAAGATCATATAAGATACCAAAATAAGGACAGCTGAGGAGATCATCACATTGGCGCATCATAGAGCTGTACGACCACCTGGTAAGTTTTCACTGGGAGAATTTCAATTTATTTTTTTTCACTTGTAATCAAATATTTCTGACCTTCTCTTTACTCTTTACAAAGAGGAAAGCAACTATTCAGAGAGTTGGTTCAAACTATTGGTTAAGATCATGGACTCTGAAATTGATTTTCTTCAGTTAAAGTTCTGGCACAGTTACTTATAGCTATATGCTTATGATCAGATTTCTTATATTCTGCACATGAATTTCCATATCTGTCAATCAGAATGCCTTCTTCACAGATATTGTGAGAAGCAAATAAAATCATTTTCATAAATAACGATGTAATATGCATATTGGTATGAAAGTATTTGCTTATAATTATTTTCACCATTCTTTGATGATTGAATATCAAATTGTTTGAATATGAATGAACACATTCATTATAGGACACTGTATGGCTGATGCATTGGGCATTATTATTATTTTTGCGTTCTGTTTCTCTTGCTATGTCTTTATTCTCAAAACATCAGAAATTCATTTGAAGTCCCAAAATGAGG
>PVJA010018270.1:0-40156 GCA_004027025.1 Myocastor coypus | reverse complement strand
TTTTTTTTTTTTTTTTTTTTTTTTTTTTTTTTTTTTTTTTTTTTTTTTTTTTTTGTCTGTTTGAGACAGGGTCTCGCTATGCAGTTCAGGCTGGCCTTGAGCTCACTTTTGTAGCCCAGGCTGGTCTTGAACTCACACCGATCCTCCTGCCTCAGCCTCCCAAGTGCTGGGATTACAGGCGTGCGCCACCACGCCCGGCCAGGTAGTATTTTCTGTATCTCACGTTAGTTATGTTACTGTCCTGGTTACTGTTCTGTCGTTGCTGGACAAATACTAGACACACAAGCTTAAGGAAGGAAAGGTTTATTTAGCTCACAGTTACTGGAGCTTTCATAATTTAAAGCAGCGTCAATTACATAGCAAGAACTCAAGACTATGCCCTGTGTCCAGGATGATCCGCCCCATACCTCTGAGAGACCACTGGCTGGGGGAGAGGGTAACCTCTGACAGCTTGTGCTATCAGTTTAACGGTTCATGCCCCTCTTGGCTCCGCCCCTCAGCCCCCCCTTCCTCTGGCCCCCTCCCCTCAAGCCCGTGCTTCACAACTCCATGATTTACAGGAGGCTTTGGGGGAACAACTAGATACAAACCGTAACAGTTACTATATACTAGCTCCTGCTGATCTGAACAGTGCAATCTGATACTTAAATACACATAGAGAGTGCTTAGATGCAGGACACTTCAAATATATATATATATATATATATATATATATATATATATATATATCCCTGCTGTTTCTGGGATATGTACACCAGAGACCACACTTCTGTGGAGGCTGGTGAGAAACGGATCATGTAAGCTCTGCGAGGCAGCAGACCCAACGACTCAGGCTTCCGCTGCCTTCCAGCTGGTTTATGCATTTGGCATTTAGCGTCAGCTCTTTGCATGGTATTTATCGCGGCAATTAAGTAACAGGAAGACATATTTGGAATAGCTCTGGGCTGAGGAGTTTCCTGAAGCTTGTTTTGATGTCTTCATAACCAAGCCAACTAGTGCTGGCTTCTTGGTTAAGTTTTCCTGCTGGTTTTGCGTAGGGCACGATTTATGATTTAGACAAGAGAGTGGCATGTGAACGTTCCTAAGGTAGCAGCCAAACTCTTCAACAGGGTGGACAAGTTTTGAGTGAACGGAGTGAGCATTCTTTGTACACTTAAAGGAGCATACAAATACAGGCATTATCAAACACAGCACTGAGGGGATAGACCAATATGCTCCATAGAAGTCCCCGAGATTCTGGAATCACGTTCATCCTAGCTCTGTTGAACCTGGTAAGCTGTTTTAAGTACAGCCCCTTTGTGTTCTCAGATGAGAGAACAGACCTCTGCTCCCTGTTTACGGGGTGGGATGCATTGTGCTACTTATCACGTGGCCTGACATGGAGGTGGCATGAAAAGTAAGGCATCCATGAGAGGCAGCTCAGAGTTCATCCACCTATTTGTTGATAGTCAATCACTCAGATGCATGTTTGCTTGTTTCTTTGTTTATTGTGTATTTCGTACAGGGTCTCACTGTGCAGCTTGGACTCAGCGATCCTCTTATTTTTAGCCTCTCCAGCCCTGGGATTACCAGTATGCACCACCAGGCTGGGTCTCGGTGGCTCAGCACACCTGGGGGACAGGGCTGTTACTGCACATGGTGCTAGGGATAGAACCTGGTCCTTGTGCTTTCCTGAGTAGGTCCGCTGAGCTATCTCACTGGCTCCGAATCCATATTCCTGACCCATAGTTCTACCATAGTTCTGCAAAACAAGACCCCTCTTGGCCTACAGACTGTTATAGGTGGGGTTCTTTGCACGGCTGTTGTGTTCACTCGATTCACAGTGGCCTTTAAGGTATCTTGGGATGGGTGTGCGTGTGTGCGTGTGCGTGTGTGTGTGTGTGTGTGTGTGTGTGTGTGTGTGTGTTACCTCTATAGACATTGTATTTTTCTGCTTCTGAGTCAATACCCCAATGTTCGAAGAAGTCCTCTGGCTACTGCTAACCATCAATTCTCACTTGAGCAATGAGCACGATGCACAGAAATAATCAGAACTTCACAGGATGTTGGAAGTAAAATTTTCTCCCTTCCCATCAGGACTTCCTTTAGTGTGAAAACCTAGACTGGCCAAGAGGTATCCACCTTCCTACTTTTTTACTGGGAAGCCCCATTCTCTCATTTCAAGCTCCTCTCTCTCCTGCTCATTCTCCTCCTCCTTCTCCTCCTTCTCCATCTCCTGTTCCCAGTCTCCTGGCTTTCCCTCTCCCACTTCCAATCTCCTCATCACCCTTGATGAAGAGATAAAAAAGAAAGGCCTTCTTTGTGTGGGGTTGACACCACACCTGGCGCCAGCACCCTCCGCATTTGATCTGGGGTCTTTGTTGATCGCCTATTTCTGGGGTGAGCCTGTGGGTTCCTTGGAGTGCCCACCACTGTGATTGTCCAATGCCCTTCCTGCAGCCTGCCGCTGATCTCTGGGTGACCTGAACATGCTCCGCCCAGCTGTCCTCCTGGCCCTTCTCTCTAACCGAGATCACATCACGCTTTTTTTTGTGGTTTCTTCAGGGAGGTTTTGCCATGGTTGTAGGATGACGTGCTGATTTTTCATGTGGCCTTCCTTTGATCCTTAAGAAACACTGGGGAATTCTGTTCTCACTCTCGGTAGAAATGCAACTACCGAGACATGATAAAAAATAGTTAACCCTTAAAAAGGGCAGTAAAAGACACACTGGTATTAATCCTCTTCACTTTGCACATCTTTTATTATTGCTTTTGCCACTTCCTGAGACAGTTCTGGAAATTCTCTTTTATTAGTGTCTTTTCATGGCTTCCTGATGTCCAGAAAGATTTAAAAGATTTTGTGGCAATTTCTGTCAAGTAAAAACATTCCCATGTGCCCTTACCGACTTTATTCACTGGAATTGGGACTGTGAAATTTCTAGCTTATCCCAAAAGTAAGAAAAAAGAAAAGAAAAACCCATGAAACGTCATTTTTAAAATTGATTCATGACATCGAGGCAGCTAACACAGCGTGACTTTACACACATGAAAGAGGATTTCCAGAACTACTGCAGAAATTGGCAGGAATGGTGAGGTGCATTTAAATCAAAGGGAATGAATGGAGGTACTTAGTAAAACTTTTTACGTTTAAGCGTTCGCTATAATTGTTGGTCACATTACACAGCTAACTCCCTACGCAGCGAACTTCACACTCTGCCCTGATGGCTCAGGCTGGTAGTGCAGCCTCTGACTATTAGATTCCTGTGGTCTGTCAGCCCCCAATGTCCTCCAAACTCTAAATAACACTTATTTAAGCTCCATGAATAATCTCTTTGAAGACTGTTCACCCATTAGACTGGGTGGGAAACAGGCTCTTCTGTTTTCCCTTTAGGAAAAAGTGAAGAGACGCTCCAACAAATTTCTTCCAAGAAAATCATGTTTAGGGCTTTGGAAATGCTGTCCTCTTATACCAAGAAAGAGATGTTAGTCAAGCGGTTGAAAGCCATCTTTGGGAATTTTCTTTACAATTCCGGTTTGAGGAGCATATCTCCTTGCTTTGGAAGGTAAGAACAAGTGGCTCTGCTTATCTCAGAGTCTCATCTGAAATACAACAGAACGAGTCCAATTTCAGAATCCTCTGATTCTCTTCCATGCATTCATCCATTCCAGGGGCTTTTGCTTTATTGATATGGTGGATTCCCGCAAGACAAAGAATCAGTTCTATTATTTATTTATTTACTAGACTGGATTTCAAACTCATGACCGTGCACTTGCCAGTCAGGCACATGTGCCACAGAGCTGTCTCCTCGGCCCTTCCAGTTCTAGTTATTAATCCAAGGAAGTGGTTAACTTTGGCTCAGGCAACCAGAACACACAAAGAGGATCCTGTGGGTTATAGTAAAAATGTCAGAATTGGCACCAAGATCCAGAGTTACACTTGTCCTAAGTCTGGGTCCAGCGGACACATCCTTTAGTTTTCTACTGTAAGTTCGTGCTTGAGCATTACAGTAGCTAGCTGTACTTCTCAGTACCTTTCCTTGAGGGGTACAGGAAACAATCTATATATTTATTCACTGAGTACAATGAATGGTAATGAGTGTACAAAAGTGGCAAAATAGGATTTGGATCCTCCTTTATACTCCAGCTAACTGCTTTTGTGTCACAGAGGGTCCAGTAGACACCCAACACTCCACGATTTGTTCAGGAAAAGTTATATTTTGATTTTTGGGGTAGAAGGAGCCAAATTCAATACAGTGGTACATAAAAAAAATCAAAATTTCAAGTTTCAGAAGAGGTCAAATGTGAATCATCAGATTACTCATACATGGATGATGAAGATGACCCTTATGGTATGATGAAAGCTTTCCTAACACGAGAGTTGTGTGGTGGATGATGGTGGTGCTGATGAGTCTGTCGTTGACCATGGGTGCTAGAGATCCCGTGACGGTGGGCTGGAGCAAGAACCAACTCATACAATGACACAGGCAATGCAGGCCTCCTTGATTCAGATGACAAAGAAAACAGCAACGTGAGTAATAGTTTACTATTGGAAACATTGTGAAATGACCACACAACCAAATGGAATGACGCGATGTTAGAAGTAGGTATGAAAATATATTGAAGTTCTCGGCAGGGGTGAGAAGTATTGGATGGAATGTCAGCACTGGCATTCAGTGCTGGAAGTTCTAACAGATGAAATGCTAGAAGACACTGTGAAAAACAAAGGCTGAAGTGCAAGGAAAATGTTTGGTATGCACCGATAGCTATGTTCCAAAATGCATTTCTTTGGCACCCGAGGAGTGGAAGTGAAAGCGTGAACGTGTCTGATGCACTTAGGATTTAAAAGACATAGGTGGAAGGGATAGGTCAAAGCACGGTGTACAAGTCTATGTTCTTCTTGAGGTGAAGACTGACTATTCTTTCAGGTTGGATATTTATCCTCTACCTCATCCATCAGGTCCTTATTGGTGTACAAAGGATGTGAGGAGACCGTGCTCCTGTCCTGCACACTAACTCGAATGTGACACACCACAATTGGCGTGCTGGTTTCCAGCTGATCTTGCTTCTGCTTGCACAAGTTGGTGGACACAGGAACCGTACACAGGGTCAAAGAAGAAAATCCAGCTGTAACGTCACAATTCTTAAACATAATTGTGTAACATAAACTTTGAATTTTAGAAAGATGTAACTTCATCCCCATATATGGCAAAGAGAAGCCAACTGGTACTGCTGCTGTTAATATTTCACCATCGTGGTCATATTAGTAGAGAAATCTTGTCAAAATAGAAGCCGGAGACAGAAGCCTACAACAACACAACAAGACACAGAGAAGATGTTGTTGAAGGTCTGTGTAGCAAGTATGATGTTACTTGAAACACAAAGGACGGGCCAAGGTTCTGTTTTACTTGAGTCTAATTATGTGTGTCATAAGTTGTTTGATAGTTTACAAAGAAGATAATAAGTGTCAAATATCATGGAAATTTTTTTCTTAGAGGACTGAGACTGGGGCTCATCAATGATCCTGTACAGCAGAGGAAATATCAAATATTTCTGTCCAGCAAACTGCTCAGAAGGGTGGAGCACATGTGAGCTGCCAGGTGTGCGGGCAGGTGCAGCACCACAATAACCTATTAAAACAGCATGAAAATAAAAAGATGTCAATCATGGCCTACAATAAAGGACAAGAAAATGCAGCGTATGTACCATCAGTGTAAGCGGTACATGTGTGTATGTGAATACTCCCTTGGGTGTGACTGTTGAAGCAAAGTTTTCTTTCTTTCTTTCTTTCTTTCTTTCTTTCTTTCTCTCTTTCTTTTTGGCAGGGCTGGGGTTCAAAGTCATGAGCTTGCACTTGCCAGCAGGCACTGGTGCCCTGGAGCTATCTTCCCAGCTCCACAAAGCTTATTTCTATGATAGATTTTGTTTGGTTTTCCACTCCAGTTGACATGGATTTTTATTTTTGATGTTATCTTTAGGTTGCATAAGCACATAAATAGCTGATCTGACAATGTTGATGTTTATCCTAAGCACTCATTACATATTTGATACTGTATTTGCGCAAGGTTTTTTTTTTTTTTTTTTTTTTTTTTTTTTTTTTTTTTTTTTTTTTTTTTTTTTTTTTTTTTTTTTTTTTTTTTTTTTTTTTTTTTTTTTTTTTTTTTTTTTTTTTTTTTTTTTTTTTTTTGTCTCGATGCAACCAGGAATTGAACTCAGGACATTGCACTTGCCAGGCAAGCACTTAGTCCACTGAGCTATCTCCCCAGCCCTAATATTATATTGTATTAACATCTTGTTTCCCTGCTAAGTGCATGTTGTACAATATAGTAGAAAGCTCCTGAAAAAAACAGGAAGAGAGCGGACAAGACTGCTGTGGGAGTAAACTACAAGTCCAATCTAGCAGTGAGACCCTGTGGATCTCACAGACCCTGTCCTAACTCCAGACAAAAAAGAAGAAAGACACAGGAAAGCCAGCATGACACACTTCTCCAAGATGGACAGCGTGGCATCTTGCCCTCCAGTTCTCTTTGCTTTACTCTTGGCAACAGCCCTCAGGGGGGCCATCTGTCCCCAGGAGCACACTCACTGAGTTCATCAGAGGATTGCAAGGTGACAATTAGTTAATCCACCACAGCATAGGACATGCCGTGTGAAGATTGCCTTGAGTGTGTCCTTTGAAGCACAGCTTGTATTCATGGTAGGCTTCCATTATTATTTTCACTGTAGTTCGTAGAGGAATGTATTTCTGATGTTATTTGTTTAGGTTTTGTAAGGATGTAAAGAGCTGACATGAAACTGTTGAAAGTCTATTCTACTGCGCAACGTATTAAGAATTTAATCATTTTTTGATATTTTATCTTCCTTTTAACTACATACTGTACAATATAATGATAACCTTCTAAAAACTAGCAAGAATACTGAGATGTCAAGAACATCCTACCAAAAGACAAACAGACTAATGCTATCTGTATAGGCATTGTGTATATGGAATGTGCTACTGTCACATGCACAGACTGCCTTAGGTGTAGCAGCTAAAGTAAAGACATTGTGTGTGTGTGTGTGTGTGTGTGTGTGTGTGTGTGTGTGTGTGTGGAGTGCTATTGGTGTTTACCTTGTAGTTCTGGGCATTTGTTTCTTTCTTTTTTTTTTTTTTTGTTTTTTGTTTTTTGTTTTTTGTTTTTGGCAGAACTGGAGATCGAACTCAGGATCTTGCACTTGCCAGGAAGGCAGGGAATTTGTTTCTGATTTTATTTTTTACATTTCATGCACCAAAAACCAGTGAATGTTAAACATTTTGATGCTTTTTTATACACACAATAAAAATTAAAAACTCAGTACTTTATTATTGTGGTATTATTCATATTAAGTATTCATTGTTCAATATGCTAAAACTCATCAAATTAAAATTAATCATTCACCAATAGGAATATTGTAAGGACTGTTCTAAATATCATTATGTAGGAGAGAGGTTCTCAACCTGTGTGTCGAGACCCCAGCGGGGGTCAAACGACCAAAACACAGGGGTCGCCTAAAGCTATTCCGTATCGTAACTGTAGTAAAATTAGTTTTGAAGTAGTCACCAAAATTATTTTTTGGTTTGGAGTCCCCGCAACATGAGGAACTGTATTGCAGGGTCACGGCGTTAGAAAGGCTGAGCAGCGCTGATCTAGGTGCCTTGATGACCGATGGATCTCATGCTCTGAGCTTTCCTCACAGAGGCCAGGCTCATCTAACTTCAGGCAGACTGCCTGTGGCCAGGCCTGGAGGAAGCTCTTTCCAACCAGGCGGGTCCTTTGTCATGGCTCAGTTCTGCACCTGTGGACTGAGAGAGCAAGGACAAAGTTACGTGGGTGCCGGAACAAGGAAGAGTTCTAAGGATTGCGACACTAGCTTTATGCGATATCGTCTTCCCTCTGGACTCCATCATTACTTCCACCCATAAGAACTTAACGATGCTTCTGCTTACTGTATGAGCTTCAAAAGCCAACGTCCTTGCTTCTGGTGGCCAGCTTCATCTAGCTCTTCTAACATGCCTGCAATTCAGCATGGATCAAATGGAAACCACAATTTTTCATTCCTGCAAAGTGTATCCTCTGTGCGACTTCTTAAAAATATTTTTAATGGTCTCAACATTCACAGCATTTCTCTCACTCAAAACTCCTGAATCCAGACATTAATGCTTTTTAGAGCTAACGCATCTTCCTTTCCCATTTCACCACTCATGTGCTCCATAGCTCTAGTCAACATTACCCTCTGCTGGGCTGGCAACCCCACCCTTCTCTAGTCCTACGAGTTCTGTACAACATATTGGTGTCACGTGTCTTGGAGTTCCATATCAGCTTCTTTTCCAGCTGGTTTCCCTGCCTTTGTTCTCATGCTGTGTCCATATTCTATTTTCCGGAGCCTACACTGCAGTCATATCTCCTTTATTTAATCATTTTAAGGGGACCCACAGTCTGTAGTAAAATCTTAAGGGAAGCGGCAGATATTGCAGGAACACAAAAGATAATTCTGTGAGGTAATGGAGCTTTATTTTGTATTTCTTTTTTATGTTTAAGATAGCAAAAATATTTTTATTTAGCCTATAGCTTGATTTTGAGTTTGGAGTCCTCCTTTTAGTTTAATAATTATGTCAGAGGTAAAAACTGCAATTACACAAAAAAGACATCACGACAGTGGTGACCTGCTCATGACAGACCTCCAGTCGACTGTAGCATGTCTCAATTTATGTATTATATTACAAAGGGCATAGTCACCTCATTAGGGAGATCTGTAGGTTATATGAATGACTCTAAATAATGTGATCTCTACCACATTACATAAAGAAAAAACATCAGACATAGACGTCTAGTAGTTTTATCATAACAACGAATTAAAAAGTGCTGGTAAAGTGAAGGAAGAGCTATGCATTCAGTTAGATTTTAGAGTTTTCATAATGCATAGCAGAGACTGAGTGTTTGAAGCAACCCGATTTTTATTTCCGGAGGTTCCAAGTCCAAGACCGTGGTACTGGAAGTGTCAGAGAGGCCGTAGCCTCTCTGTGTGGGTTGCAGAAGGCTGCCTTTGTGAGCATGTGTCGTTGGCAAAGGCTCATCTTCTCATAGGTGTCTGTCTTGTGTGGTTAGGCCTCAGCCTGGCATTTCCTTTTAAAAATTCTGCTCCAAAGAGGTTGCATTATGATGTACTGGGAGACTGAGTCTTCACCCTTTGAAAATTTGTGGATAACACACTTCCACCAGTAGCACCTACTTGTCCTTTTGCAAAATTGTTGGCCCTTTTATGATAAAAAGTGACAGTTGGGGTTATATTATCCAGAAAACACTCTGAAGAGGGGAGTAAATATGCCAAACTGGTTCCTTCAACGTAAAAGTGATGCTTTATTTACAATAGAAAAAACCTCTTTTTCAAATGAAATTTGTGCTATGGAAAGAGCATTTAAAAATTAATGTCTGAAATAGATCTTCATGATCTTACTTTGTTTTCCTTCAAAACTGAGTTAAATGTTAGAACCATGCTAATTCTCACAAGACAATTTATAAATGTCTCTGGGAAAGTTAATTTTAATCTCTTTTAAAATTTTTAAAAATAAAGTTTTAGCAGGATATGTACCCACACAATTTTATCTACAAATCCAGAGTTAGAAATAAAAACACATTATGTTCAACAATGAAGAATTATCAACAAAGAAGATAGTTCTTAAATAAAATAATTGTACATAGTTGGGGTGGGATTAAAAATGACCACTATAATTTCAATTTGAGGTAATTTATCCCTATGGAATGCATTTTTCAGCTAAAACATCCATTAAAGCCAGCTGTCGAGGTTTACTTATCTTAGAAGCACACACTAAAAGTGCTGCATTATACACGTTTCAACAAAGATTTCTAGAAAAACATTTATTTTCGTTTGTTAATGGATGATTTTTAAAGGGTTTTTATATATGTACTGAAATGAGTATGTAGCAGTAAAATTGGTTTATTAATAGATGAGAAACCTTGTTAGGCGACTAAAGGAAAACGAGACGAGTAGGCATATTTATAGTCAATCACGAACGCTAAAATTAATTTGTTAATAGGTGCAGAATTGGATGATATCTTGGAGGATAAAAACTTACAGATTTCTTTTCCATGGGGCAGAGAACGGCGTCCTCTTTTAGAGAAAGTTTCCACAGGGACCTGCATTCCTAAAGACAAAAGTAATCTGTGTTGTCCCCAGTTCCTTAAAGACCAAGGCTCGCTCAATGACAAGGCCTCCAACTCGAGGCTGACGAAAGACTGTGTCAGCATTAACCTGCCAGAGGGCCTGGCGAGCTCTCGCACAGTTCAGGGTGTGTCATAATGGCCTGTCACTGAACTTTCATGGAAACATCAGCAGTACGATTTTTAGTGATGTGACCAAAGATTTTGGCGATGCTAGTAAGTAAACTTAAAATCACTTTAAAGAATATCTTATTTTTTTATTTTAAAATTTTGTTTCTATTTCAAACATTTCTATTTATACCTCTGTCTACAATTATAACATACACAAAATAGTGGTTTATAAATGCATTACATACTATATATATGCATATATATATATGCCTATATCTTAGACATACACAATTTAAAATAATTGAATGTACTGTCATGTTAGAGATAATTGTTCTACAAGATGAAAATTCAAGTTCTCAACTGCACAGATTGGAATTCTCACAGAAGCCTGAGACGTCTGCTTTGTCTTGTCACCCTAAGGCTACAGCCTGTGGTCCTGGTTGGGCTTTAACTCTAAGTTGCTTAACGTGGACCACACACACACGAATCACACAAACATTTAGGTCTTCCCCCAAATTAACCTAGGCTGGATTGCAAATCTAAATGTAAGCTGAGAAACAATACAATGCCTAGAAGACAACACAGTAGAAAATCTTGATGGCCATGAGTTTGGTAACCATTTCTGGATATAATGAAAGCAAGGTTGTGGCCCAGGAAAAGGAACTGACATACGGGGCTTCATTCGGACTAGAACTGTCCACCTTGCAAGAGACATTGCCAAGAAAATGGAGAGACAAGTTACAGATGGGGAAAATACATTTTCAAAAGAAGTTTCTGATAAATGACTGTTATCCACAATATACACAGAACTCTTAAAGCTCAATAATAATAAGATAACTAATTAAAATAATGCTAAAGATCTGAGTGGACAATGAGCTATAGAAGGCATACAAAGGATACATAAATGTATGAAAATCTTCTGCAAGTTATGCCATCAGATAAATGCAAATGTAAGGGACACTGAATTCAGGATAATACTGAATACTTAGAGTGGTGAAAATCCAAGACATTGATGATTTCTGTTATTGTTTGTGTATAGGTGTCCTCTTCAAAGCCTCATGCAGTCACGGGGCAGCTTCTGAAATTTGTGCTTCATTATTGTGGAAATGGGTGCTGCGCCTCCCCCCTGGGGCAGGCGATGTGCATTGCAGTGTAAGGATGGAAGAAAAGTTAGCTGCTTGAGCTGCTGCTACTCCGCTCTTTGCTCTTGCTCTTGCCCGCTGCCATGAAAGGGTGTTCTCTGCCCTGTGCCTCTCTGCCATGGAGCCAGCTGAATATGGATAAAAAAACCTCCAGTAACTTTGAGCTAAATAAACCTCTCCTTCCCTCGTTTGGAGTGCTGGATATTTGTCTCAGCAAGAAGAAAAGAGTAACTAGGACAATACCAAATGTTGGTGAGGTTGTGAAGCAGCAGAAAGTCTTGCTTACTGCAGGTAGAAATGTAGAAAGGCATAGTCACTTCGGAAGGTAGCTTGATTCTTTTTGTTTGAGGGTTTTTACAAAATCCAACTTGAATACCGTGGAGTCCATTGATTATACTCTTTGGCATTTATCCAAGGTGATTGAAAAGGCAGCCATTCAAAAACTTTCAGGCAGATGTTTGTAAGTGGAGTAAGCAGCTGAATTAGATAGAAATTAGATAGGCAATCAGACAGGGCCAGGCCCTCAAAGAGACAATATGGAAGACAAGGTGACTTTACAGCTTGGTAAGAGACATACCCCTTCTCTCTGCTATTGGCCAGACCTAAAGACCAAAGAGAGAACAAATGCTGACTTCCCCAAAGATTAGGATCAGGAATTGATATACTAAATAGGCATCAGTCACCTTAAAAGAGCTCAAATGAGTCATTAACCAAACCCTCAACAGGAAGAGACCCTGTTTATATTCAAACCCGCTTGCTGCTTGACTCGCTTCCACACTCAGTCCTGGATTTCATCCGTTTTATCTGAGCAACGGCGCCTGTAGTCTCATTGGCTGACCATAGTTTTGTCTCCCCTCATGCCCACCTAAGCGAGTTCCCATGCACTTCACCACCTTAGACCCGCCTCACCGCATGGTTTTCCTCTATAGAAGTCCCTGGAAGAGCCAGCTTCCTGCGGACCACCCACTCGGGGCGCCTCTCCTGTCCCTCTCCTAGACAGAAGTTTTCTTTCCCTCAATAAATATGTTCTGCTCATAGCCCCCGTTTGTTCCTAAAACTCATTCTTTGGTTTTGGAGAACACGAACACATTCCAGGTCAGGTTGGGAGAACAGATTCGCTGTATCATTGGGAGATTGCCTACGTCACAGCAACTTTACGAATAATTTCCAAAGCTTGGGAGCAGCACAGTGCTTTTCCATAGGTTAACGGGTAAAACTGTGATACACCCGGACAATAGAATATGATTCATTCTACAAAGAAATGCACCTTCAAAGCATGGGCAGACTTCAAATAATCTTCCTTGCATATCAGTGAAAGAAGTCAACTGGAAAATGTACAGCTCCCTATATGGCATACTGACAAAGGCCAAACTATGGAGATCGTGAAAAGATGAGAGGTTGACAGGGATTCAGAGGTGGAAGAAAAGATCAACTGGAAAAGCAAAGATGTTGGTAATGGTGAGGATGTACATGGGTAAGGCATAAACCGGAAATCTCTATGCCGTGTCTTCCAGCTTCTTACAGCTTTTTATCTTTCGAAAGCTGAATTGTGTGTCCAAGAATCACACCACAATTTCCAGTGTTGAAATCCGTTTGCCCTAAAATAGAAGGTAAACAGAATTGCTGTTTAAAAGAGAGTAATAGTAGATTTACTAAAGAAAAGAAATAATAACAACCATTTATGAGAATATTAGAACATTTTTAAGTGTAGGCTGTTTGGTGCATCGACTTCATGTCATTTCGGTATCGTAATAGTTCAGGCTGGGTGGCCAGAGGTGGACGTGAAGCTATCAAAATAATTCTTGAACAGAAGGTCATTCTTTGCTGCTTGTAGCATCAAGAAGAGGTATTCACCACAAATAAATTCAGTACTCCAGTCTCAGACATATGGATTTAAGAACAGTGGATTTTTTTTTTTTTTTTTTTTTGTCTTTTTCAGACAGGGTCTCACTCTGCAGCTTAGGATGGCCTTGAGTTCACTTTTGTAGCCCAGGCGAGTCTCGAACTTGCACGATCCTCCTGCCTCAGCCTCCCTAGTGCTGGGATTACATGTGTGCGCCACAACGCCCGGTGTTTCAGTGGATTTCTGAGGTTTTTTTTTTTTTTTTTTTCAGGACTGGGGTTCAAACTCATGATATTGCAGTTACCAGGCAGTCACTTGTGCTACGGAGCTATCACCCCAACCCTTGAGTTTTAATTTTTTTAAACAAGCCCAAAACATCTCTAATTGGACGTCAATGCAGTGAAATCTATGTTTTCATAGCTCTAGAGGACAAAATTCTGAACCCGAGGTTTCGGCCGGGCTGTGGTCCTTATCTCTTCCTTTCTTCTTTCAGGTTGGCCTGACTGTTGGCATCTTGGCTTGGGGACAGCATCTTTCCCTACCCATCACTGTCTTCAGTGTTGGGCACAGGTCTCCTTCCCCTCTGTTTTCTCTCATAAGGTCCCTGGGAGAAGTGTACACAGGCAATCCAGGACAAGCCTCTCTTCTCAAACTCATCAGTTGCTTGTATCTTTTGTCATTTGATATAGAGCCTGTTCACACAGTTTGAACTCATACTGATCCTCTTGTCTCAGCCTCCCAGTGCTGCGATTACAAGTAGGCACCAGCAAGCCTGGGCTTGGAGCCTGCACGGTGCACCCTAGGTTGCAGTCCATCATGAGATAAGGGGTGCCTAAGCCGGTTGTCTCCCAAAACCTGGATCTTTGTGCTTTCCAGGCAGGAGCTTATGGCACAGAGTCAGCTCCCGGCCCAGTTACCTCTATCTTTTCCCCACAACTTAATATCTACTCTTTTCCATACAAGATAGAATTCACATGTTTCAGGGAGACATGCGTGTCTGTAGGTGTTTAACTAAGTAGCATTTCTCCCCAACGCTGGGCCTGACAGAAGCTTCAGGATAGGACCTTCTTCAGAAGTAGCATCTTTGCAGATATCACTAGTTAAGATGAAGCCATATGCACTGCAGCAAATCCTAATCCAATAATTGATATCCAGAAAGAAAGGAAAAACAGCAACAAAGAAACCTGGGGAAAATGTCAAGTCATGTTAGAGGGAGAGATTGGCATGGGGGGGGTCTACAAGCCAAAAAATGCACAGGATTGCTTGGAACCAGAATCTAGGAAGATGTAAGGAGGGTCTTTGCTTAGAGTATCAGAGACCGCATGGCTCTGCCATTACCTTGATTTGAAACCATTGCACTTTAGAATTGTAAGAAAATTGATGTCTATCTTTTAAGTGACATTGTGTAGCAATTAGTTATACAGTCCTAGAAGATGCAGGAGGCCATTTCTTAGCTTAGCACATGTCTGGGGAAAATTTTTCATCATTCTGGGAAAGGAATCATAGAAAAGTGAAGCGACATTAACCAAGATTCACGCATTTGCACCCCAAAACTGTAGGGCTGGCTCCAGCTCTCACGACTGTCACCTGGAAGGCCCTTCTTGCCTGAGGATCAAATCCGGTGTCCTCGGGTCAGCAAGCTGGAGCAATGTGTGCCCTAATTAGTCTGTTGCTAGCCGATCAGAGTCCCCCTGCAGCTCTGGTAGCTTCCCTGTGTTCTCTTCTCCTCGGCTGCACCTTTGGCATCTCAAAACTTGTTCTAGAAGATGCAGCAGCTACCTGGAGATGCCTGGGGCAACTGTCACGTGGTGGAGAGTGAGACTTGACAACTCAGGCCTCTGTCTTTTGTTTTGTCTACCGAGTTAATTTTGAAATGTTCTTCTCACGCCTTTCACTCCTCGCCTTATCTTGTCTGTCTTCCTGTTGGTATCAGTTCCCACATCAGCCACATGGCCAAGTCCTGTCTCAGTGCCTGGCTTGGGGAGGCTCTGATGAGAGCATGCAGCATGAGCTCTGACCCACCCTCCTCTCTCCTCAGCCATTTTCTCTCCTCTCTGTAGCCATGAAATGCTAGGGTATCAAGTGCTAGCGCTGTTCCCACTGGCTTGCCCTTTGCGTATCCAGGCACTAAGCATCATTTTACATAAACTTTTTCAGAATTCAAGATGACCAATGTAGAGAGAGGCACTTCTGAGGAGTCAAACCTGTGCACCATATTCCATTATTTCCATAATGTTTACACCTGCCGGGCAGGAATGAAAGAAGCTTTTTGATTTGCCCACATTTCAGTTCTTGACTATGCTATAGATGACAAAATCTTGCTCCTAGTGATACGGGAAATACCCTATCTTTCAGGTTACCTCCATCCCTTTCCCATATTCATTTTAAAAGCAAAACCATGCAGCAGTTAGATCTGGATTGAAGAATACAACGATTTGCTAGTTATGTTCACTCCTTATTCAGATTTCCCCTCTACCACTCTCCCCATTCTAATGTGTCCAGGGAGGGTACATATGTGCACTCATTATCCAAAATCATTTCCCTCTAGTGTCCGGTTGGGTCCATCTGGGAGACCTTCATGTATAGGGGTGGTCACAGCGTTAACTACTTCCTACATGTGAGGACCCAATTCCCTTAAGTCCGTCTTCATCTTTGGTGTACAGGATATTGTCATGACTTATCCATTGACTGATGGATTTATATGGAGTATATGAAGAGCAGGAAGTTGCAACGAGTAGCTCGCGGGAGCATGGCCTTAGGGGCTATAGTCTGTTCACAGTCTGCTTGTCTCTGACTGTTCCACTGTCTCTGCCTCCTAGCTGCCTGAAGTGAGTGGCTTTGCTTTACCACTACCTCTGCCCTCTATCTCCCTTCACCTGCCTCACCTCAGGCCCGTGGTCATGGAGCCAGCCGCCCATGAACTGAAACTCCTGAATCCATGAGCCAAAATAAATCTTTCCTCCTTGAAGTTGTTTTCCTCAGGTATTTCTTTCATAGCCGTAACAAGCTGACTAACACAGGTGTTCATAACATTCTTACGTAAAACTATATTAAGGGTTCTATTTATTTTCTTTGAGAACACTGATTAATTCAAGTCTGAGACACACATTAGCAGCATTTCCTAAGGAAAATTACTTAATATTCTTCTACTGAATGGACCTTCCAGCCAAGCAGAGTGGTGGGCAGCCGTAGTCCTAGTACTTTGCTAGGCTTAAGCTGGAGGTTTGCAAGTTACAACTCATGTTTGCACAATTTAGTGGCTTAGTGAGAGCCTGTGTGTTTTTATTTTTAAAAAAATGGAGCTGGGGACATAGCTCAGCATGTAGTCAGTGGATTCAAGTCCTAATACTATATTAAAAGAAAATTCAACCAACCACCCAACCAACCAAGCAAGCACACAAACAATCAGAATGGGGGTGTATTCACATAGACCCTGCAATGAATACTGGTTTTCTTTTTGGTGTACTCTCATCTGGGTCTTAAGAAAAAACCAATGGCCAAGAAGAGATTAGTAAACATTCAAAACAAACAGACTTTGTATGCTTGTTGAAAGACATTGTTTTTGTACATGTGTTTGTTTTGTTGTTTTTAGACCAGTGTGGCTCTTGTCCTGCATTTCCAATAATACACTCACCGAGATGGAGTTTCCTTCCAGTCCAGAGATACCTTCAGGCTCTGTGGTGCAGCAGTTTGAGCAAACGCACCATCCCTGCTAGGGGCAGGGGCCCAGGGTGGCCCGGCGTCTGCTGCCTCGTTCACTGGGGCAGGCCAAGCATGTGGGTGTCTGCGAGCACAGCCCACTGGACATAACTTACACCTCAAAGCTGTGTCTTCATCAATAACCTCTGGCAGTTTCATTACAGCTGGGGGTACCCCAGCTAGCATTGGTAGCTCACTGAATTTCCATCAATCTTTCTAATGCCTTTCCATGCTTTTGTTTCATTAGGAGCTGAGGCCGTCACTCACCCGCGCCTGCTCGGCCACCATGTTGATTTGTGTCTTCTTATTGTGTGAATGAATATGCATCCCTGCAGACTCCAGATTTCCTAAGGAAGACAGGACTGCTGAGTCTTCCCTATTTATTGCTTAGCACAAGATTATATATTACATTTTATTTTGTGGCCATTAGTGAGTAAAATCTCGTGGGGAGTGAGTATATTTATAAATTTGGGAACAGTGTGAAATATGCCTTTGGTAGAATATCCACTGAATTATCAAACAGGCTTTTCTTCTGGTGGCACTGTTTAATTCATGGCCCAAAAGACTGCTGAGTTCCCTGCCCCCACCATCTCTTTTTCTGTTTCTCAGACATTGTTTGCGTCTTATTTATTCTTCTGTATCTAGCCAAGGATGGGCCAGTCTGAATAAAGACAGCTCTGCTCTCCTGACAAAGATCCTACCAGAAACTGTCTACCCATCATTCCTGTGGGACCTGAGGTGAACACCCAGACACTAAAGGAGAGAAGAGAGCAAAGAGAGAACAGAAGGTGTTCGTCTGCCCCAGAGACCAGGCAGAATTCCATCCAGCTCGGCACAGTCACCCACAAGGCGTCTACCTTAGTCTGCACCCCACTCTGTTCTCTCATTAAAAGTTGGGTGGGAAACACTGGTGCCTAAGTTAAAGCTGCACCCAAGCAGCTTTCGATTACACAGCTAGCATTTGCTCAGCAGATCCTAGCATTTCTCACTGGCCTTGGCAGGGTCTCCACGGCCATATTTTCACAGCCAACTTATTTCTGAATAATCTCTACAAATCAGTCCTAGAACTGCCTTCCTCTAACCTCCCTGGTGTCTATTGCTTGCCCGTCTATCTGATCCTTAAGGTCTCTGGAGTCTTCTTCACCAAGGCCACTGGAGGGGCCACTCCATTTGTGGCTACTCCTGGGTGCCAAAAGTGGATGCCAGTGGGGTGGACTGAAATGTGCTTCACGAGGGCTCTCCGCAGATGCACTTGAGTGGCAGATGGCACTGATCATCCGTGATGGGTTCTTCGCACCCACCTTTTCTTTAGCTGTGTCAGCCATCTTCTCTGGATCTCTGGTGCCCTCGAGTAGCCAGCTAGGTTCATGGCTCTCTAACTCACTTGTCCTGTCCATCACACACACACACACACACACACACACACACACACACACACACACACTGTTCTTTGCCTTAGTTCTGGTACGCTTTGTGACAAACAAAATAAACAATAAAAAAAATCCTCAAAAGCCATGCCTGTCCTTTTATGTTCTAAAGCAATGATTTGTGGCCTCTGTGCACTGGTGCATGAGTGTGTGCACATGTGCGTTTGTGACGTACGCATGTTGCTACCTTGGGACGTTGGTAGAGAAGTAAAGATCAGCATCTCTTGTAAGAGAGAATGATTTGAACAAGTGTCTTCAGCAAAATAATTTCACACTCAGAAGATGGGCAGGGTCCCTTTGTTCTACTGTATCAATTATACTAGATAAAAAAGCTTGACAAAATTGAGAAAGATTAGCAAAATATCCTTTTCTGTTTTATGTCACGAATGAACAGTAGAAACAGGACTTCACAATAGCTTTTAGAAAAAGACATGCACTTATCTGCTGCTGCACAGGGGATGTGATCGCAAAGAGGGGAATGCTGTCTGTATGGGGGCTACAAAGAATCGCGCTTATTGCACAAATGAGGCTGGCGTGGTCTAAACGCGACCCAGCCACCATGGCCTATCTGGAGCAGACTCCTGATAACTTCTATTAACAAAGTGGCTGGGTGACTTTAAAGCTTTGTAACGGAAGCAGTGACAACTAGAGAACTGAGCTGGTTACTCTCCTTTGTAGCTCCAGCAGATGACTAGGTCTCTGTCACTTCCTTAGACATGAGTCAAATGTCAAAGGCAAGTCCTCTTACTCTTGGTTTAAGACTTCTTTCCAAATGTTAAAATGCAAAAAATCCTTGGGAGCTGTCGTTCCTTCAGGCAAGCCTTAGTCACGTCGCCAATCACCTCTGAGGTGCTTGAGCTCCTCGTTCTAAGAGCAAAAGTAGGTGGTAGACCTGGAAAGGGTAATAGGATGAAGAATGACAGGGACACTGAGGTGGAATAGCTTCACGTTCCGCACAACTGCTTCTGCGATGCCTGCCCTTTGCTTATAACATTGTAGCTGTTATGGTTGGCGTCTAGTTGTCCCCTCAAAGCCTCATGCAGTCATGATGCAAACTTCTAGACGTTGTGATTAATTCATGATCCAGTGCTGAAATTACGGGTGTGAGTGCTACACCTAGCCTGGGGCAGACAGCCTGAAGGCCACATAAGGGAGACAGACTTGCTCTCTGCGGCCACGGCTGCCACTCCTCCTCTCTTCTGCTCCTGCTGTTTTGCTGTTTTCCACCTCCATGAAATGCTGGCCTCTTCCATGTGCCTCTCTGCCTTGGAGCCGGCTGAGTATGGACTGAAACCTCCACTAACTGTGAGCTAAAGAAGCCCTTCCTTGCTTAACTTTGGGAGTCACCCCAGCAAGGAAAGAAAAGTAACTGCGACAGTCATTCTTTCCTCCTGCAGTGTAGCCTCGTCACCCAAGGTTTGCCAGTGATCTCTTCCTGTGGCACCAAAACTACAGGCAACGAAAGAGGAAAGCATAGATCACCCAGACTGTCATGAAAACCTTTTATACTCAAGTACACAGCAGAGTGAAGTGAAGAAAATAGTTGCCATTCATATCTCTGATAAAAGATCTGGCAGGTTCAAACCCATGCAATTGACCCGACCAGGCATTTTGACCTGAGAGGATTTATTGGAGGTAGGAGCAAGTAGGCTGGCTGTGTAGTGGACCAAGAGAGCCCTGAAGAAAAGGGGAGAGAGGATTTTATGGAGTTCTTAGGGAGGGTGTTCGTAGGCTGGAATAGCCGAGGGAGAGCTAATCTTGGCAAGGCTACCTGGTCTGTGGGTGACTTTTGATGTTAACAAAGGTGAATTTCTATGGTTCTCTCTGTGCGGGTGAAGAGGAGGTGAGCCAAGACCAGTGTGCAGAAAGGGGTAAGGTTGGGGTTGTGCTCTGGCCCTGGCCGGGGGCCAAGAGCGGAGTGTTTGGGTGAGGGTGCCTGGGAGACTTTGAATCTTAGCCTACGAAGATCAATACACAGAACATCTATAGAACTACAGTTCCACAGCAAGGAAAACAAACCTCACAATTTAAAATTATCCAAGAGATTAAAGAATCATTTGTCCAAAGAAGAAATTCAAATGTTCTGGAAGCACATACCAGAGGTTGACAATCCTTAAGTATTAGGGACCGCAGTTGTGACCTCCAGTTTAGACATTCTCCAGAGACTCAGCTGAGATTCTGCTAATAGCGCCTGGCTTCTCACAGGGACACCCTGTCTTCCCACCTAGACATTAACTCTCAAGAAGGCCCAGTCCTTCAGTTCCTTCCATCATTAATCCCACCACCAGCAAGTAATAGCCATTAAAGGCTCCTGTGGCTGTAACCCTCCCCTGTACTGGACAAGTACCTTCTGTCGGCAGGCAAATAGACTTGAACTCTAAAGCTCTACTTTTCAAAACCTAGGTCGTCTTCGTCAAGATTAATTTTTCATTTTAGTTAATTATGTTACATCTGCTGAACACACACACACACACACATTCACACACACATTCTGAGACAGGCACTATGACATACTTTTAAAAATATATGTTTTGCTATCATACTACAGCATTTTATTTTGCTTGTTTCTTTTTAAGGTTTCAAAAATTTATTGATTCAATAGTACTAATTACACACACAAAAATAAGATTCCTCGCCGGGCGTCGTGGCTCACGCCTATAATCCCAGCACTTGGGAGGCTGAGGCAGGAGGATTGATGTGAGTTCGAGACCAGCCTGGGCTACAAAAGTGAGCTCAAGGCCAGCCTGAACTGCATAGCGAGACCCTGTCTCAAAAAGACAAAAAAAAAAAAAAAAAAAATCCTCATGAGGTATATTCTATTGTCCAGGCAACAGTTATTTTAAAAACTTGGTTCAGTCTTGTCTTGATCGCGACTCCTCCCAGTCCTAGCTTGCTCCTCCTCCAGTATCTCCTCTTGGAGTTGGACCAGATTTTATTGTCAGTCTTCATCTGAAGCCACTGAGGCAAAGGGCGATTCTGCTTTAGCTTCTTGGCTAGGAATCGTTTGATTCTGAAAGTCTTATGACAAGACCTGCTTAGGGTAGGCGGCACAGTACACACTCGATGGCGGACTGAAGCAGAAGGGCTACTTCAGCATTTTCTACGAGCCTTCTTTGCTTTGCTCTATGCCAGTCTACTACATTTTGTTGTTACTTTAAAATTTTAGGCCTAATTACAATAACCTTAGTTGATTTTTTTTTTTTTTTGTCTTTTTGAGACAGGGTCTTGCTATGCAGTTGAGGCTGGCCTTGAGCTCACTTTTGTAGCCCAGGCTGGTCTCGAACTCACACCAATCCTCCTGCCTCAGCCTCCTAAGTGCTGGGATTACAGGCGTGAGCCACCACGCCCGGCTTACCTTAGTTGATTTTGAGCTGGTAGACATCGTACAATTTCACAAGCAAGATCCACTCTGTATTTTTATGTGAGATTTGGAAGCATTTTTCTCATGAATGACTACTACATGTAAGTACACAGTGTGCATATTTGTTTTTTGTGTTGGTGGAGTCAGTGGTTATTTTTCCATTTCACAAATATGGAAATTCAAGTTTGTAGAAGCCCCAAGTTATGTTGTGGTGAGCTGGGACCCCAGGACACAGACACTGTGTTTTCTAAGCTGTGCTACTTCGCCCTAGGAGTACCTGCTTCTAGTGTCCATGCGTTGTGAAAGCAAATGAGGACATCCTCTGGGCACAATGAGCGAGATATCTAAAATAAAGCTTTAGGTGAACCTGTCACGTCTCATGGGTTCATCAGTGGGGCTTCAGGGAGCTGATTGGGTCAAGACTGTGTGCTACAGGGTGGATCCACCGAGAGCCTGACAGCTGAGTGTGATGTTGGGTAGCGCAGCGTGGCGGGGAGAGGTGGTCACTGGCGATGTGAGCAGTCCTTCTTTTCCTTTGAGATCTGCACTGCTGCCTGCCGGCCAAGCCATGGACTGTTCCTCCCGTGTCTCCCTGCTTTGGAACTAGACAACTTTGGGCTGAAACCTCTACAAAGTATGAGCTAAAATGACCCCCCTTTGTCTTGTGGGTGTCAGGTGACAAAGGAACTGAAACAAGGTTGCACGAAACACTAAGAATTGCAAATCTATCTGGGGTCTCCGCACTTGTGTAGTAGCTCAGTTAGAAGACAAAGTTGAAGAAGGAGTGCTCTGTTTAGTAGACTCAGAGATTAAGGGACGTACACCCATCATTTCGTAACTCTTTTCCAGCTACCCAATGTAGAGTTCACCTAGAAATATCTCCAAAGAAATAACCTCTGAAGCAACTTGGGTTTTCTCTTTTGGAATTCTGGGTTCTCTCTGCATGTGACTTTCCTGTGCTACTCTAACTTTGGAACCTGTTGGCCTCCACTGAGGATGGAGATCTGTCGCTGTAACTGAAGGACAGAGAGGAGCTGCATCCCATGGCCACCCAGCCAGGGTTTGTGCCTAACAGTGGCGCCTTAAATGACTGGAAGCAGCACGCTCATCTCCAGGAAGCTTGAGATATTTTTAACATTTACATTTCACTATTCTTATTTTGGCTTCTGTCATTAAAATAACTTCCCACACTCTTTTATTTCTGCCTGAAGACATTATTAGGCGATGGTTATCGACATGTTATTCCCGTTGGCTTTCTCTGCAGGTGTCTCTCTTTGCCATTCACACACCTGCTACACTAAATGGCCTGAAGTTCTCTGGTTATGGCTTGCTGTATTTGTCACTTTTCTTCACCGGGACAAGCTGCCTGACACCCACAGTCTAGAGGAGGAAAGATTTACTGGGGCTCACTGTTGTAGAAGTTTTAGTTCATTCTCAGCTAGATCCAAAGCGGAAATAGCATTGCAGAATCAAGCTGTTTTTTCACCGCAGTCCGGAAACAGGATAGAGAGGATAAACCAGAGAAAGAGACACAGCCTTTAAGACAAGTCCCCGGTGACATGTGCCTGCCATACTGCCGGCCCTTTCAGCTACAAAGCTCATCAGTAGTTGTTGATGCCTCAGTGAGGCTGGAGCCCCACATTCTAAGAATCCTCCAAATCCTCCACCTTTGGACACATGAGCCTTTTGGAGGATATTGTTTAAGATTAATTATTTACTTGTTTGTTACAGGGTCTTGCTACAAGATTCAGAGTTGTAGTGATCCTCCTGTTTCAACCTCCCCAGGGCTGGGAGTACAGGTATGTGTCACCATGCCTGGCTTCAGTGGCTGGCACAGGCAGGGCCGGCTCAGCATGTGGTACTAGGGATCAAACTCGGGTCCTTGCACTTGGCAGACAGGCACTAAGACTGCTGAGCTATCTCTCCAGCCCTGGAGGGTATTTTTGACACAGGTGATAGTGCCTTCTCATGCTGTTTTCTGAGGTTTTTGCATCTGTTGTTTCTTTACTTTAGGTGCAAGCGATGCTTCCTCACCATCCTTGTTTGACACCTTCACTGTCTTTACTGTTCTCATTCTACCATGTAAACATTTGTTATAAAGAATTGAGTGTGCTGTTTCATAGTTTTTTTTTGTTTTTGTGTTTTTTTTTTGTGGGACCAGGGTTCAAACTCGCAGCCTTGCACTTGCCAGTCAGGTACTTGTGCCACAGAGCTATTTCCCTGGCCCTGTTTCATTGTTTTGTAAAGTAAAATACTATTCCTGCAGCTAAGAAATCAGCATCCATTATTTAACATTCACGCTCCCTGACATTTGTGGTGTGTGGACATAGGCTCCTTGGCCAGCACAGGATCTGTTTGTCATAGTAGAAGCCTGCACTGGCCTTCTGGTTCTAGGATCTCTCATAGGACCACGGAGGAAGCTGTTGAAGAAGGCAACCACTACTCTGCAGGACAAGAGTGAGGAGTGAGTGTGTGATTCGCTCAGCACTTGTCTGATTTTTTTTTTTTTTTTTTTTAATCATACCTCAATTTCGAATCTTGAGTTGAATAACTCAAAGACTGAAAATGGGCAGTTCGTATTTTGATCTATACTATTAGCATAAACCAGTTACAAACTAGATTAAATACTAAGGAAAAGTACAACTCTAATTGTACGATCTGGCTCCACTAGTCATCCCTTCCACACAGTGAATGGCTGGAGCCACCGGCATTAGCAGCTACAAGTTTTCAGTTCAATCCCTCAACTACTTCTGAGATGTCAATTACAACCATGCATGATGATTCTGAACTACCTTAAAATTTAAAATTTCTATACAATTGAAAGGCATCAGGAAAAGTTAAAGTGTAAGTTACAGACTGGGAGACTATGTTTACAACACACATAGCCAACCAAGGATGAGAGTCCAGGATACGTAAATAGATCTAAGTCCATAAGAGAAAGAACCACAACTAAGGAGAACGATCCAATAAGGAGATAAACAGATAGGACGCAGAAGAGGAAACATGAATGGTGGACAAAGTTGTGAAAAATGCTCAGCCTGACTAAGTATTAGGAAAAGGAAACTGAGATCAGCAAACTGATATCACCTTACACCAGTTGGCAGAATATAAATGTGTGACAATCCAGGTATTGGTGGTGATAGGAAGAAATCCAACTCTCATAAGCAGGAGCATATGACATGATGAAACAACTCTTTGCTATGATCTAATAATATTAAAAACATACTTTAAGCCGGGCGTGGTGGTGCACGCCTGTAATCCCAGCACTCGGGAGGCTGAGGCAGGAGGATCAGTGTGAGTTCGAGACCAGCCTGGGCTACAAAAGTGAGCTCAAGGCCAGCCTGAACTGCATAGTGAGACCCTGTCTCAAAAAGACCAAAAAATAAATAAATAAATAAATAAAATAAAATAAAATAAAATAAAAATAAAAATAAAAACATACTTTAATATCCCAGGAAGTCTTTCATGCATTGAAAAAGAAGTTTGTGTCAGGATATTTGTTGTAACATTGTTTGGGAATGGTCTCTAGCCAAATAACACGCACAACGGAAAGGAGAAGAGGTTTAACTTGACTCTTGGTTTTGGGGGTTCAGTCCATGGCTCGCTGGCTCCAAGACAGAAGGCACATGGTGGAAGGACTGGTAAGGGAAAGCCATACACCTCATGGCAGCCAGAAAGCAGAGATAGAAGGCAGAAGCTAGGAAAGGACACAACATTCTGCACCATGAACCCAGTGGCCCGCCTCTTCTGCTCAGGTCCACCTCGTAACAGTACATTCACCCAGGATCTCATCAGCAGTTGAAACCACTGGTGAACCTACGCATCCCATAATAAGCATAGCAATCCCACAATCCACCTCCTAAGAGCCCCACTCTTGAATGCATAAGGCTTCTGGTTTTAGACCTAAACAATTATCACTTGTAATAACATGAACTAGATAACTATCTAAGTATCTGATAGAAGTTGGTAGATAAAAGTGGTAAATTACTGATACCAGTTTCCAAGTGCAGGATGTTTAAATCGTCCTGGATGAGTTGAGCAGGGAAAGAACACTTCAGGGTACTAGGTAGCTAGGAGAATCATTTGAAACAACTTTGAATAGGTGGACCCGAGATTTCAAAGTCTAGCAATGGCCCTCAGGTGCACTCTCGGCACTGTGCATCCCGTAGGACTACTTCTACTGTCAGCGAACCTCTGTCTCGAGAGCCATTTAAGCATGGCTACAAGCAGCAAGATGTCAAGGTGAGAGTCATATTTCCTGGTGCCAGAGATACAAGGCTCTTCTGGAAAGGTCCAAAGCAAACTGGAGGCCCCAGTCACTGTCTAAACATCCACAGAACTGGCATCTGGATGGGTAGCGGTGAAGCTTTTGGAGACTGAGTGCCAACCTGCAACCCCAGACCCACTCAGTGATAACCTAGTACCAGCAGTGCCAGCACTACAGTTAAGCCTGAACACTGTGGTTTTAGCTTAGAAGAAACCATACATGAACATCTTTTGTCTTAAAAGAAAAACAAAGCAACACGTGGACCACACATTCTCTACAAGTGATCTACATGCTAGAAATTAGACCTCACATGTCGGCCCAGCCTCTGTCAACAGAAACGCAGAAGGAGCGTAAATATGCCTGCCATCTCGCTTCCTTCTTGCAAATAGCAGGTGAATTCCTCTGCCTGAGCACAGCTAGGATACACCTATTGCACTAGCTTGGAGCCCTCGAGGGCTCTTCATTGCCAGCAACCACAGTAGAAGGGCAGAATAAAAGCTGAGACTTAGTCTGACCGATCTGTGTGTGGTGGGTGCTAGGATGGGCGCTAGGGTGTTCTCAGGTAGACCCTGTCTGAGAGCTACCATGCCCCTATTTAGGGCTGGATTTCCAGTCAAGTGTCAGAGCTACCTGTCAAGGCTGTCTGCTACCTCATTAGGAGCTGTCCTTTCACACTGACCGATGACTCATAGGAGGGAGGGTGTCCTCCTGTACATAACCCTCATGACCAACTGGCTGATCTAGTGATATGGGGGCCTGGTCATCCCATGCCAGTGGGGCAACTGTGAAGGTTGCCATGGTCCCAGAGGTCCTGGAGGACAGGCCAAGGGCTGTGGTCAGCCAGAGTCTCAGTGTATGAGACAGAAAGCAAAAGAGAGCTTACAAGATGAGGAGGAGAAGCGAGAGGGGGCAAAAGTGGATAGGTGGTTGTTCTTTGGTGAAGATGAACGGACTGGACCTGAATAGGTCATTACGGTGGAAATGGAAAATACTGAGCAAAGACAGGTCAAGGCATCGAACAATATAATCACCTTCATATACATAAAATACACAAAAAAATGGCAGAAACGTCATGACCTTTGGAAGGGAAGAATATAGACAAACCTAAGAGCACACTGTTGCTTCAGTTGTAATTTTGCGTATTATTTACAGAGAGGAGTGAATATGTGATGATTTGGTTGTGCTGGGTGATGGAAATCAGTTGTTCATTATGTTACTTTTTGTATTTGCCTTTATGTTTTAAATATTTTAAGACATGGGTGTCCAACCTTTTTTCTTTTACTTTTCCCTCCCTCCCTCCCTCCTTCCTCCCCTCCTTCCCTCCTTCTCTACCTTCCTTCCTCTCTCCCTCCTTCCCTCCCTCCCTCTCTCCCTTTCTCCTTCCCTCCCTCTTTCCCTTCCTCCTATCTTCCCTCCCTCCCTCCCTCCCTCCCATCCCTCCTTCATCTATTTATCTATAATCATGGTGCTGGCAATGGAACCCAGAGCATTTTCCACTGAGCTATATCCCCTGCCCATTCCATTTTCCACTTTGTGGCAGCATCTCCCTAAGCTGTTAACGCCAATTCTGAAGTTGTGACTCTTCTCTCTTAGTCTGTGTAGTAGCTCAGACTGAAAGAGTGCCCTCCCACATCCAGACACTTCCTTTAAAAATACTTTGGCTTTTTAAATTATTTTGGAAAAGAGTAAAACATGCCTCAATTTAACAATTTGGAACACTCCCATGTCTGCTCAATACCAGTAAACACCTGTCTTTCCAGCCATGCGCACGTGGGGACAGGCTGAAGCGCTATTATTGATCATTGCTCACCAGCCAAGTTATACGAGCGCCTGTCACGTTGGACCCACTCGGCTCATAACTGCACCATGTGCGTGGTGGGCAGCGGAGGCTGAGGCAGCCCTGCATGGCACTGCCTGGCATCTTCCCCTCACCCCGTGCAGCCTTCGATGCCCCCCTCCAGTCCCTTCTCAAACCAATCCCGATCGAGTCATGAACAACATTGCTAAAAATCACATAATAATGTTGAAAGCTTATGGTCATGCACTGCCACATTACAAGCTGTCATGCAGCCTGTGGGCCACAGGTCAGACGCACCTGTTTTAAGATGCAGAAAGAAAAAAAAGAAAGAAAAAAAAAAAGAAACATTTACATTGGATCCTGCCTCATGCCCAGAGACAGAGCATTCGTCCTTTTGAGACAGTGCATCCTTTTACACCCTTGGGCCGTGGGCATGGGACAGTCTCTTGCTTTCCATTTGTCCACTGATTCCTCAGTTACCCTTCAGTTCTCCTGTTTGTTTTATTTTCCATCAAAGAGCCTTAACTGATAGATCCTCACAGAGAACAAATTGGTCTAGCGATGGCCATGACTCATCTAGATGGCTGACCCTGACGAAAGATCCACAGGATGGGGTACCTGGTTCCAAGGTAAATCCTGAGGGGATTTGAATGACCTTATCAGATAGCAAAACTTATATTTTTAGTGATGTAGGTTTTGCTTTAACTTGGTCCTAACCATCCATCAGAAAAGTCTAACCACAGGTATAAAAAGTAAAGTTGTATTAATATCCTGAGCTATGAAAGACTCAAGTGAACAACTTCAGCCAATTGCCAGTTGTGCTGGTAACTCACTACTGCTAAGGACTATTGTACTCTATTGGATTATTTTGCTGAGTTCATGTACCTACAATATTTGGACTGGCATCAAGTATGAAAAGGTTGCTTAGAATTTGCTCTGTATACACATTCTCTTACTGCAAGGGAGCCCTCATCCCTGACAAAACAAATGAAAATAAAACAAAACAGGGGGATATAAATAAAAGACTGTTTTGTAGTGGAAAAAATATGTATGCACAGTATAGAATAGATATACAGCTACATTCTCTTAGCTCAATGAGAAGAAAAACTTGCACTAATAGTGTTTAGACAAGATACCATATCTACATTTTGTCCTCTGAAAAACTACTATGAAGATAATAATACGCAGTGTAGTCATTATTGTAACAGGCCTACTAGCCTATTTTGAAACTACTTCGTTACTATTTTATTTTTTCCTCATTAACATGAATAAAAAATTTTAAAAGCAGCTTTCCTTTATTACTCATTTAAATTATAACTACAATACTGAAGAGCTAGAGAACAACACTGTGTTTGATCAACTTTTCAGGACAGCTTAGACCACTTACACAAGCTCTGATATAGGAGGAATTCCCAGCAGGCTTCAGGGCAGTCCACAGGACTTGCCGTTCTTTGCTGCACAATCCTTAGGGGGAGCTTTTGCTTGAGTCCTTAGCATCCTAATTTCTTATCTGGCTCTGGTTTCCCTCCCCTCCGCTCCTCCTCGCACTCTCCTTCTCCTCACTCGTTAGGGCCTTTGCCCTCCCTCTCCCTCAGGCTAAGAAGCTGCTCTGTCATGTCCACTCTGACACCCTACAGGCCCACTCCCAAATCCCATAGGTTTTAGGCCTCCCTTGCTCTGCATTTCTGGTAGAGACAATCACGCCCACCCCCGACACTGGGACACACTCCGTGTTCCCAAGGGGCGGTGCCTTACTCGTCACGCACAGATCGGCTGCTCAGGTCAGTGCCCTCCCGGCATGCACAGCGACCGCCAAAGACTACCCGGGCAGAGTCAGTACCTTAGCCTCTTCTTCAATCCAAAGGGCCAGAGTTAGGCTGAGAAGTTGGGTCATCTTCCTTTGCAGGGGTTCCCAGGGTGGGAAGATTCATGTTAGGGGCAGTTTGCAGAGATGAAGCATGCCACCATACCCCATCTGTATAGGAATTCTTCTACAGGGCACCGTGACTGTGTTCTTCAAAGAGATACTGGATAATTGCAGCAGTACTATGGTAGTTGATGCATTGTGTCAACTTGAGGAAGCTTGGCTGGATCTGTCCCTCAGGTGCTGGGCTGTGGGGGCTCCGCCCTGCAGGGTGGGGAGGGCCCAACCCGGAGCACAATTGGTTGCACCCTAGAGCATGATTGGGCGTGGCCTCGGGTGTGATTGGTTCCACCCTAGAGTGCCACGGGCTGCCCCACAGTGATTCAAGACAAAGTGTACATAAAGGAGTGGAGGAAGACTTTGCCGGCTGCCTTGCTTCCTTAGAGAAGAGCTGGTCTTTGGAGGAGCTTGGTCTTCATGTCTGTGCCACTTCGGAGAAGCACAGAAGGAAGAGAGAGAGGCCTGATGGACGCCACAGCTGCTGCTGCTCCTCTGCTCCTCGGTGTTTTCTGCCGCCATGAGCTGCTGCTGTTTGCCTTGGAGTCAGCGAACTATGAACTGAGACTCCCACAAACTTTGAACTAAGTGAGACTTTCCTTCCTTCATTTAGAGTGGTGAGTATTTGTCCCAGCAACAAGTAAAAAGTAACTAAGACAGCTGCCAACCTTCCCATGCTCCCAGGGCCTCCTGGGATATCCCAGGCTGTGTCTCTGAGGGTTCCAGACTTTTCCCACTGGGAAATTAGTGTTCCCATGACAACATCCAGAACTCTGTCTCTATTCTTTGAAGAATTTTGGGCAGGGTCTATGGGGTGTGAAGGGTCTTGCTCCCAGGTGTTGGGATTACAGGCAGGCACCACCATGCCTAGTCTCCATTGCTTTCTCAGCATGCAGAGATCTCTTTAAAAGTGAAGGCTGAACAAAATTCACAGTGTGACCTGTACGTGCAGCCACAGCCAAGCCTGCTGTGTCCAGAGGTTGGCCAATCTTCAGAGTATTGCCCAGATGAAGCATCCCTGACTCAGAGGTGAAGAGGCTTGATCAGGACCTCTTAACTGTAAAGGGGAGCGAATTCAGAGATGTCAAGTATGCCCCATCTTTTTTCTGCTCCTTTATTTCTGGACAGATGCATTGTAAAATTCCACTCCAGTCACTTGATTAAATCTCCCTGGAAACTTACCCTAGACTTTTACGATCACAGGCAAAATGACAAATGACTAGAAGGGAATAGAAATCATCCTTTAATCATCTCCAAGGCCGTAAGATGCACACAAATGACTTTCTGGGTGGGAGGAACAGCACTTTCAGAGCGGTCTAGGGTCTGGCTGAATAATATATCAATAATAATAAAGCCGAGAAAGCAGGGCCATGTGGAGACAGCCAGTGGGGGCTCTGACGCAGTCAAAAGTTCACATTGCACGAGGGACATTAATATTTCACATTGTATTTCTTTATCAGCCTAGACACCAGAAGATCATTGAAGAAACTTTTCAGATTTCTTGCTTGACAGGTTTTTCCCAGAGACAGGACTCTAGGGATTCCCAAGGTGAGCGATCTCTAGGTAGTGAGCCAGTCAGCTGTGAGGCCTAGCCAGGAACGCTGGGAAAAATCGTTACGCAGCTCACTGCTGCCTGCCACTCTCCTCAGACTTCTGTGTCATGCCAGATTTATCTGTCATTCAGTTGTTTCTCATGAAGCGAGTGAGAGGAGTGTTGAGGTTTTTGTGAGGTTCTCCCAACAAGTGATGCAGTAAGTGACGTGTGTGTATAAAGAGTCCCTTTGGTCCCCTACTCCTTTGTCTGTCCTGACCCAGAAATGCAAAAGCATATTGACCACTCTCTGTCCTGGGCAGCTGCATGAGGCCTTGAACACTTTCAGACACAGACACGTATTTAGGTCACTGCCTCAGCTCGGGAAGAAACCAGCTGTGTAGCGGGGCCAAAGCCCGGCAGCACTTGCACAAACTCGACACCTGATCCCCTCGTGTGGACCAGTCGCACCATGAGGTGATGCTCCTCTTCTCCTCGCTGTCCTTCCTGAGGATGCGCTGCAGTCCCTTCTCTGTGTGAGCTCCTCTGATGATGGGCCTTGAGGTCCAACCCCTTCTCAGGTCCCCTAGTGTAGTCTGCACTTTGCAATTCAGTCCTATTGAACAAAATAAAGCAGAAGTGATTGCTTAAACTGCAGAGGTTAAATAATAAAAGGTAATGGTTTTAGAGTAAATTCTAAGGGGACCTGACTGACCTTGTCAGATACAAAAGTTACACTTTTGTTATATAGGTCTTGCTTCATGTTAGTCTTAACCATCCAGCAGGAAAGTCTCCACCATGAGGTATAAAAGGGAAAGCCATATTAAAATATGCTGATATGTAAAAAGCTCAAGTCAACAGCTTCTGACCTTGCCAGTTGTGCCGATAACCCTCTACTGATATAGACTACTGGATTCTCCATATACAGCTACTTTCCCTGAGTTCAATGAGAAGAAAGATTTGCACTAAAAGTGCTTAGAAAAGTTAGCATGTCTGCATCTTGTACTCTGAACAACTACTATGCAGTATATTAATTATTATAACTGTCCTGCTAACCTGTTTTGAAACTGTCTCATTGTTATTTCTTTCTCATTAAAATCAATACGATTAAAAATAAAATTTAGAAATTATAATAGGGAGATAAAAAGGTAATAGGACTGCAGCCAGGGATATAGGTCAGTGATATAAGCATGTGAGCACCTGCCCGGCAAGCAGGAGGTCCCAAATTTGATTCCCTCCTCCCATACAAAAAAAAAAAATAGCTCCTGGGACTCAGAACTTGCTTGCTTCACAATCACCTTCTCAGGGAGGAAGCAGCAGCTGTGTCACAAGGACTGCAGAGGAACTGTCGGGTCACTGTAAGTCACACCGGGTGGCTCCTCTAGCACCATGCAAGCTTTAGGTCCCGGGGACCTACCTCAACAACCTGACTGCAACCCCAGAGAAGATCCCAACCCAGAACCACTCCGCTGCATCACACCTGAAATCCTAACCCTGAGTACAGCTAAGATAATCACTTGTTGCTCAAAGACGCTAACTTTGAAGATCCATAAAGTTAGATCATCAATAACCAACAAGTGTGTACAGTTGCACTGTTAGAGAAAGAAAATATATCTGAAACCACATGCGTCATCTATTTGGAGGGAGCTTGTGAGTCTTGCACTTTTTAAAAAATTAATTTCAATGAAAAAGAAATAGCAATGAGACAGTTTCAAAACAGGTTAGTAAGACAGTTACAGTAATTAACACATTGTCTATTGTTGTCTTCATAGTAGTCGTTCAGAGTACAAGATGCAGACATGATATCTTGCCTAAATACTATTAGTGCAAATCTTGCTTCTCATTAAACTAAGAGAAAGTAGCCGCATATCTATCTTAATTTTTTTCCATTACAACATCGACCTTCATTTATATCTCCCTTGTTTGACGTATAAAAATAAAGCTATATTAATACGCTGAACTGTAAAAGGTTTAAGTCAACAACTTCTGACATGGCCAGTTCTGCTGACAACCCACTACTATTATGGACTACTGGACTATATTGGCTTATTTCTACCCTGCACTTTTTAGTTTGCCTTTGCACAGCCTCTTGGTAGCACTCAATACAAAACTGGGAAATTTCTTCCTTCTCTGCAAATTTTACGCTAAAATATTTCCTGTATAAAATGCAAGTGTATTATCCATCCATTCCAGGCTTCTCACCTCTCCAGCACTAGGCATTTTTAAAATTTTATGTTTATCTTCTGTGGATGTTTTATCCTTGCACTGCATTTACCTATATATCTTCAGGACTGTTTGGCAGCTTTCTAAAATTTGTACAATTTATTTTGCAGCTTGCTCCTGGTGAGTGAAGAACTGGATGTGTAGACTCGTCGGTGTTGGCACTACAGCCTCGATGGTGTCATTTGTTCATTCTATGACCAGGTCATGATCTGTTTGTCAATAGTCCTTGAGGGCATTCAGGTTCTTTCCAATTCTTTGCTCTTCTTAATGTTACTACATCATCATTTGTGCATACCGATCCTTAACTCGGTAGACAACGGAGTTTCTCAGGGGTGTATACTGATCTTTAACTTTCTAGGTATCACTGTAGCTTCCAAAATAGCTCACTAATTTCAAGTGTCCTTGAATGGGCAACGCCATTCCTGGCACTCTCAGCAACATTTTGGAGAACCAGGCATCCTTTTTCTCCTCTTCATTCCCCACTCCTCTTTTTCCTTTGTGATGGTATTGGTTATATGTTACAGTGTTGGTGCATGATTTATGTAGAAGTTAAACATTATTTGTATTTCTTTACATTTCTACCACTGTGACTTGTTTTTTCTTATATGAAGGCTATTTGCTTCATTGGATTTGTGGGTAAGAATTAGCTTGCTTTTGTGTACTGCTATGGTTTGCATCTAGTTGTCCCCCCACAGCCTCATGCAGTTATGGGGCAGACTTCTAGCCTTTGCGACTAACTCATGATCCACTGCTGCGATTATGTATGTGAGTGCTACAACCAGCCGAGGGCAGACAGGGCCCAGGGCCTGAATGCAACATAAGGGACACAGGCTTGCTCTCTGCTGCCACTGTCGCTGTTACCTCTCCCGCTTACTCTTGCGGTTTTGCTGTTTTCCACTACCATCAACAGCTGCACTCTGCCACGTGCCACTCTGCCTTGGAACCAGTGGAGTAGGGGCTGCACCCTCCATTAACTGTGAGCTAAGTACATCTTTCCTTCTTTCGCTATGTCTGTTGAGTATTTTGTCCCAGCAATGAGTGAAAAGTAACTGAGACATATACTAATAATTTCTCATATAAATACAGACTTTGTCTTAGAGTTGTCTTCTTATCAAGCAGATGTTTAAAAGTCTACTTTGGGTAAAAAAAGAACTTTCATAGTTTAGGTATTTTGTGTTCAATTCAAGAAATCATACTTCCCTCCATGATAAAGTTGTTGTACATTTTTGTATAACAGATTTTTTTGGGGCCAGGGCACAAGTGCCTACCTGGCAAGTGCAAAGGTCCTGAGTTTCAACCCTAATTCCAAAAAAAAAAAAAATTTTTATTGCATTTAGAGATTCAGTTCCCATTAAATTGTAGAAAATTCAATGTAGAGATCTTTCTTTTTTTAATTTAATTTTATTTATTTATTTTTCTTGTTTCAGAACTTTTGTTTGTTTTATTTATTTTTATGGCCGGCTCAGCCTGCCCTGAGGGCAGGGCTGGCACAGCATGTGGTGCCAGGGATCGAACCGCGGTCCCTGCAACCACCCAAGCTTTCCTAAGCAGGCGCTTTAGACCACTGAGCCATCCTGCCAGGCACCTTATTTAGAGTTTTAAAACGTAACTATAAGGTTTTGTAAATTTTGGCTTAGATATCTTGAAGATCTCACCAGAATTCTCCTTCCCCTTCTTCTTGTCCTTCTTCCTCTTCTTCCTCCTCCCCTTCTTCTTCTCCTTCTTCCTCTTCTTCCTCCTCCCCTTCTCCTCTTCCTTCCCCCTCCTCCTTCCCCTCTTCCTTTCCCTTCCCCTTCCCCTTTCCCTTCTCCTTTTTTCCTTTAATGTACTTAGCACCGGTTCTACATGGTCTCACTACACAGATCAGACTTGCAGTAATCCTCTTGTTCTCAGCCTCCCAAGTGCTGAGATCACAAGCACCACCACACCCAGGCTCAATTGCTGGCCCAGCATGCCCCGGGGGAGAGGCAACGTGGCATGCCAAACGGGGTTGATCCTGGACCTCTACATCAGCCTCAGCAGACAATTTAATCCTCTGAGCTATTAGAATTATTATTAAGGTACGTTTTAAGCCCTGTATATTCCTGACATAATTATTTGTAGAATTGCATAACAGTGAGAGAGTATTTTTATATCAACCTTTTCTTTCACTTCAATTCAATCTTTTCTTAATCTCAGTGGTTTGAGATACCTACCCTAAGGTATTTTTTTTTGTTTGTTTGTTTTTTAGATTATCACACAGTCTGATGAAAGCAACAGCTTTTTCCTATTTATTTATTTATTTTGTTATTTTTAGTGACAAAAAAAAAAAAAAAGTGATGAAACAGTTCCAAAACAGGTTAGTGGGACAGTTGCAATAATTAATACATTGCGTATTGTCTTCATAGTAGTTATTCAGAGTACAAGACACAGACACGATATCTTTTCTAAAAACACTATTAGTACAAATCTTTCTTCACATTCAACTACGAGAAAGTAGTTCCATATCTATTCTATTTTGTATTTATGCATATATATATATAATATTTTTTCATTAAGTGGTCCTTTATTTATATCCCCCTTTTTTGTTTTAATTTGTTAGCGATGGGTGTTCTATTGCCATCCAAATATTGTAGGTGCGTTAATTCAGCAAAATAACCCAATATAGTCCAATAGCCCATAATAGTAGTGGGTTACCAGCAGAACTGGCAATGTCAAAAGTTGTTGACTTGAGCTTTTTACAGTTCAGCATATTAATAAGCTTTACTGTTTATATCTCATGGTTATACTTTTTTGCTGGTTGGTTAAGATTAAGACAAAGCTAGACCTATATAACAAAAAATGTAACTTTTGTATCAGACAAGGTCAGTCAAATCCCCTCAGCATTTACCCTGAAAGCATGGACAGTGTTTTGTATAAGTTATGTCTGTGTCAGCCATCTGGATGAGTCATGGTCATTGCTTGACCAGTTTGCTCTCTGTGAAAGCCTCAAAGAATGATTTCTCTCAAAGTGACTCTCCTTAGGCACACTATACATCATTGATCCCTTTCTTCTGTGGCTCCATAATCTCCCTGAACTGAAAATGTGGGAAACCACTGAGTTATAGGATGTTACAGTACAGGTTCTCTTATGCACTGAGTCCTCACTGACCTTGAAGGGCTATCTTTGTAGCCCTTCTTTTTCTCTATTTTTTTTTTTTTTGTCTGCAAACCTAAGTTGTTAACCATCCAGAGGAGAAGCTTAATGATATTATTACTGTATAACACAGGCCCTGAAGTTAGCATCACTGTCTATCTGAATATCAAGTGCCTTAGACATAACATGGAATAGGTATTTTCCAGCAATCATTGATACACCAAACTTTAACTCCCTAAAGAATGTGAAAAAACAATTCCACACTGTTACACAAAAATTTAGAAATCTAGCCTATAAAACATTGTAGCAGTATAATCCTACGACGTCTTTTTCCACCTGTTTTCTTTTTCTTTTTTTTTTTTTTTTTTTTTTTTTGTCTTTTTGAGACAGGGTCTCGCTATGCAGTTCAGGCGGGCCTTGAGTTCACTTTTATAGCCCAGGCTGGTCTCAAACTTGCACCGATCCTCCTGCCTCAGCCTCCTGAGTGCTAGGAATACAGGCGTGCGCCACCATGCCCAGCCCACCTGTTTTCTTTTATTACCATTTTTTCAAATAAATATTTACTTGAGAGAAAGTATAGCAATAATTGATATGACATTAGAAGTAGTATGCACGTAGAAGACCAGAATGATGGGTATTTAAAGTATGGCTTTAGTCTTACATATTGCTATCCTGAGTATAGTTCCTTAGTTCACAGATATCAGCATATGTTTTTAGTCAGGGTGAGAATTGTACCAATTAACTGCTATTTCAAAAACCTGATGGAGATTCTTAGGCTGTGGCCTTAACCATCTTGTGTGTATGAATTTATGTTTTTGCCCTGCCATGTTTCCTAACTTTTCTTGTTGCTCTCTCTTTGTTCTTTAATCCTTAACTTTTCACTTTCCATTTAACTATTATACTTTTCCATTTTTATTTCTTCTTTTACATTCTTATAGTAGGGAGCCTATACAATATTTACACATGTAGATCTGGCTTACTTCACTTATGAGTGTATCTTCAAGATGCAACCACTTATACATGAAGTCTTTGAATATATTATTCTTTATAGGTGAGTAATACTTCATTGTATAAAAAGACCACATCGTTTTCATCTGTTTCTCAGGTGATGGGCATTTTGGTTGTTCCCAAGATTTGGCTATCACAAATTGTGCTGCTACAAACATAGGGGCCCATATATTACTGTGATGTGATATTTCAGTTCTTCTGGGACAATTCCCAGTAGGGGGACAGCTGGATTGAATGGGATTTTGAGTCTTAGTTTTTTAAGGAGTCTCCACACTGGTCTCCATCACGGTTGCACCAGTCTGCATTCCCACCAGCAGTGGAGAAGTGTTCCTTTTTCCTTACAGCCTCTCCAACCTGTGTTGTTGGTTCATTTCTTGATGCTAGCCATTCTTTCTGGGGTGAGATAGTATATCTAAGTGTTGTTTTAATTTGCAATTCATAGATGGCTAGTGATGTGGAGCATTTTTTAATGTATTTATTAGCTTCTAGTATTTCTTGCTCGGAGCAGTGTGTATTCATCTTAGATGCTTTATTTTTTCCTTTTTGATCTTTACCCATTTTTAAGTTGCCCAGACTTGGATCTGTGCTATAATATGTGGGAGCACACCGCTTTATTCCTGATGCGTTCTGAATGTTTTATCATGAAATGTAGTGCTTTGAAGATATATATATATATATATTTAGCAGGACTTTATTTTCTCTCATATCACTTCATAAAATTTGACTTTATAATTCTGTTTAACATATATATATATATATATATATATATATATATATATATATATATATATTGTTTGAACTTAATATATATGTATTATTATAATTTTATACTTTTTTTTTTTTTTTGCAGTGCCAGGAATCAAACTCATGACCTTGCATTTGCCAGGCAGGTACTTATGTGGCTGAGCTTATCTCCCTGGCCTTATAATTACATACTTATGATCACCCTGGTCTGATTTTGTAACTGCAGCATGACAAGTATTAAAAAAAGTAACTATTGAATACACGATTGAGTTCACTTCCAACCTGACTTCTTTACTTTTCCTCTGAAGTTCAGGGAAAAATCGCCATCGCTCCCCGTGTGCCCGTTCTGCAGCTACCGCACTGAATTTCTTAGCGAAAGGGACTTCAGATGCTGACCTTTGTAAGCCGCTCAGGTTGCAGGCTCAGATCCTGTGAGCTTGCTTCTCCTTTTGCTGGAGTAGTCTCCTCCCTTTCCACAGCTGCACTCCCTCACCCATTTCTTTCTGACCTTAGGCCTGAATGCAAATGCCACTTCTTCGAGGAAGTCTTCATGAACGTTCCCTTGCAGAATCTATAAACCCACACCTCTCCATCGCAGCATGCATTCCACCTAAGTTATGGCATCGTAAAGTGTTTGCCAATCAAGCAGATTAAAAATTCTGTGCAGAACGTCGCCGCACCAATCTTACGCTTCCCCCCACACCCCCACAATACCTAGCCCAGGGCTCAATGTTTAATAAATAGACCAGCAATAAAGATGTTCTCCGCCACTGAATTCGTATCTTTTCCACTTAAGAACAAAAACGTCTGCACTTCTGTTAGGCTGATAAATATTCAGAACGCGGGTTGGAGATAAAGGTAGGTCTTCTTTTGGATGGTAAATGCGTTTCCAAAGAGGCAAATCGAATTACTTGTGCTAAAAAGGGTTGCTATTTAAAGGTTTCACTTAGTGGATCTTTTTGTGAAGGGAAGAATGTGATTATAAAAGTAAGCAGTGCAGATCGTTTTCAACTTTCCCCCTTTCGCAGCCTGTGGATCCTTAGGTGCTGAGTGCCTCTGCTTCAGGGGCCTGGAGAGGCAGTTCTGGCCGGATTGGGGAGAAGTCCAAACACAATACCAGCACATTAAGTTCTGCAGAATTTGTCAGGTGGACTTTGATCTCTTTTAATAAAACCCTCAGATGCCAATGTTTTTACTTATGGATGAGCAAGCTGAGACCACTTCCTGTGCTTTGCTTGGAAGAAAACTGGGATCAATAGTCAGTCCCTGGAGTGGCCGTGGGACAAAATTTCAGGATTGGTTGAAGACTCCGAGGTCCCCTTTGTGCTATAGGTGGGAAGACTGAGGCCCACGTGTTACAGAACTTTGCCATGTGGAAGAGTGAAAATTTATTGATGGGCTGGACAGTAGCAGACCTCAGAACTCCCAAACCAGTGATCTATTTTTATGAGTCGATTCTGTCATCCAGAAGTTGAACACTCTCAGCATCCAGACTCTGTGCACTATGTTGCCATCCCAGTTGAGGATATAAAATGCAAAATGAACGTGGGCCTCTGGATTTCAGTCTCCGCCCCAACATGGCCTCAAGTAACTTATAGCACGGTCTCGAGGTGCCTTCAGTTCCTCAACTGCAAAATAGGCGGCAGCAGTAGTGTCTTCCTAGTAAGTGCATCACCACCAGCCATGTCCCGTGAAAGGTGACGGACTTGAGAAGCTTGGGGGAGGGGCTGGCGTGGAGCGGGAGCTCGGCAGGAGTGAGGATGGGCTGAAGAGGAGGATGATGGTTAGAAG